>CAJQZM010038205.1:16054-50646 GCA_907164665.1 Colias nastes | reverse complement strand
AATAACAAATAATAACAACAATCAACAAATACAAAATTTAACAATTAAACTACGTAATAATTATAACTTTTGAATAAAATATGTGCTTCATGTTCTAACGGTACCAAACTACCAAGCGACTGACGAAAGACTAGTCCATTGAAAAGTTACATTTGGGGTTGCATTTCTTAGAGGACGCAATTTTATTTTTTTGATGTGTAGAGGGGGTTAGTGTGAAGCTATCACCAAGTTTGTGGGGTCGCCACCCTTGTCCCACGGCCGCCATCTTGAAAATAGCGGAAGATATGGTTTATACGATATATCTCTTAAACTATTTATCTGATAAAAAAAATTTTTTAACATTATTTGTTGCAAATTAAATTCTCTACAATTTTGGTCCAGTAACTTTTTGTCGTAGAACTATAAATAAAAAAGTTATAAGCGAAAATGTTCAGATAATAGAGATATTTATATTTTTCAATAAAACTTTTTTTTTATCATTTTACGAAGAAATTATATCAGACCATTTGTGTAGATTTTTTTTCGAGGAACAACTTTTACATACAACATTTTTTCATAAAGTCAATAGCTAAGGTTTTAAAGCGCTCCGAAATTAGTACTATTTTTCAGTACTCTTAGCTATACGTTATACATATATTATGTGTGTACTATGGTACTAATAATTATTTGTCATCAGTAATTGTTTTTTTTTTGTTATTATAATATTTTTAATAATTAATTTTGCAATATTATTAATAATTAATTATTGACTCTTTTCCCCACCACCCAGGAGGTAGAGTCTGGAAGCACGTTTTTTTTTACGTCGAAAAGCAGGGCTGAAATGTTCTGTTCTTGCAGTGCTGCATGGGAAAAGAGCCAATAGCCAATATATGTATAGTTAGGAGTACTGAAAAATAGTACTCACTTCAGAGCGCTGTAAAACCTTAGCTATTGACGTAATGAAAAAATGTTGTATGTAAAAGTTGTTCCTCGAAAAACAATCTACAAAAATGGTCTGATATCATTTCTTCGTAAAATGATAAAAAACAATTTTATCGAAACATTTAAATAGCTCTAATTTCAAAACATTTTCGCTTATAAATTTTTTATTTATAGTTCTACGACAAAAAGTTACTGGACCAAAGTTGTAGAGAATTTAATTTGCAACAAATAATGTTAATAAATTTTTTTTATCAGATAAATAGTTTAAGAGATATATCGTAAAAACCATTTCAACCACTATTTTCAAGATGGCGGCCGTGGGACAAGGGTGGCGACCCCACAAACTTGGTTTTAGCTTCACATTGAACCCCCCCTACACATCCAAAAAATAAAATTGCGTCCTCTAAAAAAACGCAAGGTTAGGCCAAAAAAATGTAACATTTCAATGGACTAGACTGCACGTGGCACCTGCGGACAGCGTAAACTGGTTTATTTTGGTTTTGTGCGTGTTTCCACTTTCCACTATCAAGTGACGATTTATTTATTTGTTTTGTTTCGTAATTATTATGGTCAAATATTAATAACGAAACAAATTATTATGGACACGATATTTTATTGTTTCACGGTAGTCGCCTTGTCGTTTGCTCAAGGACGTGAAATGTAATGATATATTTTTTTTATAAAGTCAAAACCATTTTCTTTCAAATAAAAACTTGTTTTTATTGAAAACAACAATCAGAGTGTTGCTAGGAATAAGTATAAAATTAAATAGTAATGTTAGGATATCGAAACATTTTTGTAAAGGCCTGAACGATATACTTAGTGGAAACGCGCTCTAAGATCTGAGTAATATACACACAATGAATTAGTTTTATAATACTTTTTAATTTTTAGTGTTTAATTTAAATAGACATTTATAATGTGGTGCTCATTTTTTTTGTAATAAAATTATCCTGCTAACGCTATTGTATTTTCGTTGTTTTATTTCAAGTAAACACCCATACAATTTTGTCACGAGCCGCCTCTGTAATATATAAATATCACTAAACATAATATCACTAAAATGCTCTTATCTTTTACTACCATATCGTTCAGATTTGCGTTTGATTTTTAAGAACGTTTTTAGTCCTCTTGACGGGTTTTGTTTTATTTCCCATACTTAATATTAACAAAAAATTACAAAATTACAAATAATCAGTTTTATAGTAAGGAAAATGGATTCTAAAAATAATTTAACAACAAAAACATACAATTCTGGCGGGAAAAAATCAGGGAAACAAGCGACACGTCCGTCTAGTAACAGGCCTCGGCCGGTAGTGTCGGTACACAGGCGTTCACGCACACATGCGTACGTTTTTGGTTTGGGAATAAGAATTTGCGATTTACTCGAAATCTATTGATTGGACTAAAAAAATAAAACGACATTCTTTTAGTATGTTGCTTGTAGAATTATTTGCCGTAAAAACAGAATGATTGCATATAGTTTAGTATGGTTTTTAAGCATCAAAAGATTTTTTTAGAGGTATCTTTGTGATTTTTTTCTATCGAGTGAAATAAGTTATATTGTGTTTTCAGCACGATATCTTACTAGTATATATCCTGAAGAATATCATATATTTTTCTGAGATTTTTTACTACAGTTAATCATATACTTTAAAGCATTATAAAACTCGAGTTTTGCCTCGTTTAGCTCTTCTAAGCCCCTTAAATACTCGTAAAAATCGTATTTTGCATTAGTCTAAACTTTAAAGAATACTGTCTAGTTATAAGTTCATATAATATCATAATAAGGGCCGATTTTTCAATCCCGAGATAAACAGTGTAATAACTACCCCTCGAATAGATTTATTCAATTGTTTATCTAACTCATAACGGCTCGCCTATTTTTCAATCGTGATTTATTCCATGAATAACTATCTGACCAAATATTTCCATATTGGCAGCTCTGCACTCGGAGTGGCGAAACAAACATATTAATGTACACAGAGCAAGTAATATAGTCTTGTATTGCTCTTGTGTTCTATGATTGTTGATTGTTGTTTTGTTCAAGTGAAAAGTTTTGGTTAAATTTGTGTTTCAATTTATATATTTTACGATGGAAACGACATAAAGGCAGCGTTCGGCAAATTTTCAATGGCATGGTCATCAGTACTATCAAAAACATCAATTTCAATATGATTTTAATTGATAATAATTATATAGAAAGAGGTTTAATTGTTAATAATTCTACGCTCTATGTTATTACATACGAAAATATCCCAAATTTGACGCGTCAGTTGAGTTTGAGTTGACTCAAACGCCTAATCGTCGAATAGCGCGCTATCTGGCCGTTGGAGCGGCAAATAGATTTATTCCTCAAATAGCGTAGTTATTCGATAGATAAGTCCTATTCGTCTATTGAAAAATTGAATATTTTGTTAACTGAAGAATAAAGTCTATCTAGCTGTTTATCTGGGCATTGAAAAATCGGCCCTTAAACAAACAAATTTGATTGAAGTTAAAAAACATTTCAATTCTGACATTGAATTTTTTATATTGGTTTTGTTTTCAGACGACGACTCGATATTCAGTGTTTGCGAAGCGGCCTGCGTGGGCGAGCGGAGTGACGCATCTCTATCTAAACAACATGTAAGCGCTTTACTGTGATTTTAGAATTGTTTCATTTTATTTTTATTTTATCTGAATAGTAGTTTAAGTGGGGTAGAAGTTTAGTATAGTAGGTATAGGTCCAGGATTTTTCCAGCAAACCCATTTTTAATACATTTTAATAGACTAAATTCGGCCCTTTGACTATAAGCATCGTTACCTGCGTCAATTCATTGTTGCCTTCTATTGAAAATTGTAATTGTATTGTTTGTTCGTTTATGTAGTTACAAATTTATAATGATTATTATTTATCATCAGGTACAGTTTGCTATAAATCAAGAAAATGATCTTCAGTCTATTCAAGAAACATTAAAAATGAAGCCAAAGAGTATGAAACACGATCTACATGATCCTAGTTCGGATGAAGATGCTGACAGGACTGGGTAATTTACCTATTTATAGTTATAAATCATTTGTTTAACTTTTTCTTAAAATATCTATTCAATAGCAACACTTTTATTACCTACTTACTATAAGTACTTAAAATATGATTTTTGACGTGACAACGTCTTATAATTCGATAGAGCCGGCTGCACGCACGAAAAAACATGACTCATGCGGCGTTACCTCGCTCTGACTCATCTGAGGCGTTCCATGTAAGGCTTGAAGTGCGAGCGAGAGCGCGGAACGAGCGACAAAGAAGCACAATTGACCTTAAGACGTTGTCACGTTCAACTATCGTCAGTAAACCGACTTCACAGACAACCCATTTTTTTTTCTAATTTTTGAAAATTTCTAATAAGTTATCTCTGTTACCTTAATCTGGATTGCATAGGTAGTAATTGATGTCAATAAATACGTAAAATATCTATAATATCTAATTATATGTAAACTAACTCATCCCCAAAAAAGGCTCTCAGCCCCAATTTTGTTTCCTTGTCACAGCTCCGGCGAAGACCTAGGTTTCGAAGATGGCGAGCTAGAAGATTGTGACTGCGAACCATGCAGACGACTAGCTGCTTGGGAAGAACTAGTTGGAGTTGCCATTCCCTTGTTGGAAAGACTGCGCCCGCCTAGAGCTGATGCGTCTGTGGGAACAGACTAGAACGTTCTAGAATGTTCTGGAAGCTTCCCGCCGCAAACAAATGCGTCTCTTTAACGTTTAAAGTGTTCTAGAATGTTCTAGAAGCTTCCCGCCGCGCGAGCTGACGCGACAAGAAAGCGACTGGAGTGTTCTAGAATGTTCTAGAACGAGCTGACGCGATTGAGAGTCAACAAGCATATTCTAGAACGTTCTAGAGGCATCTCTCCGAGAAAAGATGCGTCTGGAATTTGGAAACCGATTAGCATGAAGCTTTGTAGCATTGTAATTTGTATACGAATAAATGTTGTGATATGTGATTTGGGTTTTATTTCTGTACATTATCGATTATTCCGGGGATTCAGGATTGCCTTTAAATATATTATCCCACTCAAAAATTGTTCAGAATTGCCATTTCCATTCCATTGCCTTTTCTATATAGGATCAAGGATGTTATTGTGTGTATCAAAGTGACAACAGATTTATTTTTTAAACAGAATAAAATTTAATGTTCTTTTTGGTTTCAATGATTCAGTGTCTACAATGTAGACTCTTCAATACGAATTAAAATAATTGTGCTTTCACAAATTTCACACACACACATGACACAATAACGACTGAAGCAGCAGAATGTAGGTAACTATGTTAGTTTTTTATTTTAATTATAAGTACTTAGCTGTATAAAATTGCTTATAGGACGTCGGTGTCCCGGCAGTGGGGGACATATAATATGGGCTGATAATAATGATAGTATGTATAAAAGTGTAAGTACATACTTACACATTAGGTTTTATATTTTTTAACTTTATTAATAAGCGATTCCTGTATAGGAAAAAAAATCGTAGGCCTCCTCACTTTTAGTGCTTCTAGAAAACTGCTAACCGAACTTAATTCATAAATAGCCTTAACTCAAGTTTCAGTTCATGTAGAGTTCAAGAATAAGGTTGTCGACTTTCGTTTTCAAGGTCTACTTAATTCAGCTAACTTAACCACTTCGTTTCATAGAACAACCTAACATAAAATACGTAAGTCTATACAAACATTATCTAGCGAAAAGTTTTGAAAGTTTGTGAAGCATAAACTGAAAAACTACTTAACTCTTAAGAGATATAGAAAATTCCTAACGACTTAGAAATCCACTTTAAACTTTATATTTATTTTAATTCTAAAACCTAATAAATTATATACTAAAAAAACCTTTCTTTTGAATTACTCTATCTATTAAAAAAAATATCAAAATCCGTTCCGTAAAAGCATAGGAGCATAGGGACAGAGAAAGCGACTTTGATTTATACTATGTAGTATAAGAGTTTTCTTTATAATATGGTAGTGAAGCCGAATCATCTAGCTCCAAATGTATATGTCGTGGTCATATCGTAGATTTGATCATTTCATGATATGAGTGGCCATTTCACGAAATGGTCGCATTTCATGAAATGGCCAACATGGTTTGGTCAGATCGTTAAATCGTCAACGTTTCACGATATGGTCATCCACATTTGGCCAGATCGTATAAAATATATAAAGTCCATAAAACATTAAAAAATTCTGAATATTTTTAGAACTTGTTTATTGTCATATAAGTTAGTGCCACGGCAGTGGCCGGCGAATGCCAGAAGCGAATGGTTTTTGCAATAGAAAACATTTAGGTTAGGTTAGGTTAGACTTTAATAAAGAACGCACGAGCCGAGCGAGCAAAGCGAGCGTGCCGCGGTAGCGGCCGGCGAGTGCCAGAAGCGAATAGCTTTTTAAAAAAGGAACAATTATAATAACATAGGATATATAAATATATTTATGTAAAGGATTTTAGACGCATTTTTTCCTCAATATAAGATATCCGCATTTTCCATAGTACTCGAACCTCTTCGTCGTAAATTATTTGCTATGACTTTCTTCATATTGTAATAAAATGAACTATGAAGTTTTAAACTGCGAATAATTAAATTTTCGCCAGCGGCCGCCATCTTATCACATAAACACAGCGCTTGCAGCGCCTCTACCAATAATAACTATTTTACGATATGATCAAATAATTTTGATCATTTCATGAAAAAACCGCGCGTTTAGTTGGCCATATCGAGAAACGATTTCTTATCATTGATCTGCCCAAACCACATCATGATGTGGCCAATAGACATTCGAGCATTTCATGAAATGCGACCATTTCACGAAATGATCGATCATATCATGAAATGAGCAAATCTACGATATGACCACGACATATACATAATATTCTAAATAAATAATTGTCGTTTAACAGGGTAATTGTAGCTATTACGTATACTCATAATGTCATATTTTGAACTTAATCTTGTTTAACCTTGAGCCTTCCACAACCGAAGTAAGGCCAGCCGCCTTGGGCTAAATTATAATGCGAAATGAAATCAGTTCAAAACATATAGTGCACCATTTCGTACAATAATTTCGGGAGTTAATTAAGTGCCTTGTTTAATAAACGTAAGTGCTTTGATTAATAAAATTAATAACTTATAAGAAACCACAACTTAAGCGCTACTAGAAGCCTGCTAGTAGCAGGCTGCTACTACTTAGGTAGCTATAAGCTAGATATTCAAAATGTTAAATTTGAGTAGGAATTATACTTCCTCATACTTGTAATTTACGTAGATATAAAGTGTGTTACTCGTTAGAATATTTTAATTTAATTAACGATCATTGAAATATGTAAACCATCTCTTTTGTGATATTGTGTTATTGCCGGCTTTAAAGAGAAAGCTCTATCGCTGATTTTTTTTATTTATCAAAAATTACCGGTTAAATTATTTACGGTCGTAGGTTTACTGTATCACTGACTCTTGAACTAGAATTCTTAGTTGTAAATTATAATCTCAGAAGTCCTAGCTTTGTAACAAATTCTTATACTTGCTAAAAAATCTTATATATAAAATTCTCGTGTCACAATGTTAGTCTGCATACTCCTCCGAAACGGGTGGACCGATTCTCATGAAATTTTCTGTGCATATCGGGTAAGTCTGAGAATCGGCCAACATCTATTTTTCATATGTACCACGGGCGAAGCCGGGGCGGGCCGCTAGTATGCTATAAAATTTGCTTTGACATTGACTGCTCATCCTTTTGGTTTTTAAATGAAAGTATTAACAAAATATCCGCCAAAATTACATAATAAACCACTGAGGAAGTATTATTGTGTACATAATTGGCCGGATACAAGACATCGGTCCGACAAGTCGTGTCGCAAACCGCGACGATTTGCCGGGAACCTTCGTACTAACACGCCCTTGTATACAGGCCAATTTGTGGTCGAAATTTGTTTTTATGGCTTTTTTTAATATGCCCTGGAGGTATGGAAAGTTGAATATAAGGTTATGGTTATATTCTTTATCATAGAGCTTGGTATACTAAGAAAAATATTAAAATGTAAAGTTCAGTGCCAATTAGATTGTATTATATAACTATTAAAAGAAACAAAATAATATTCAACTTTAAAGTAAAATTTAATGTGATAGTAGTTAGGTAGTTAAAATTATTTTCAATATCAAAGTGATAAAAGCATGCAGGTATACCTACACACTGCTACAGCTGCTCTACTTCCGTAAGCAACGTTGTTTTTTTTAAACATTAATATTTCATGCAAATTTATTCTCCTGTAACAGGTGTATGGAAATTGGAAACTTATTCAAAGAAGTGGAGTAACAGTTAGTTATAGGTATCTATAGGAAAGAAAATTGTAAAATAAATATTATGACCCACCCTGTATACATCACTTACACGTAAATAAGTTCGTACTTGGTTATTTACAAGACATAATATTCTAACCGCCATCGATACCACTCAGAATCGAGAATATAACAAATCTATTAATTTAACACATATTTCGTTGTAGAAAACAACTGAATCTTGTCTTATTCTATGTTAAAGTAGTATTTATTTATTATATTATTAGAGGTAATACGAGTAAAGTGCGACAAACATTTTTAATAAAAAGCTCATTATTAAATAGGTCTTTTTTTGTTTTTTACTAGGTAATTACTAATTATTAGTCCTGTACGTAGATCGGCTTTATCTTGCGTAATTTAAAATCATGTTATTAACAAACGACCAATATGTGTCATTCCCTGATATCCCTCATTAAGAAAGTGTATATAAGTAGATTATTTATGTGAATATTATTTAGTTCTTAGTGACAAAATGGCGAGGCACTTTGTATGTTTGTTCTTCACCCTGACGCTGTTGGCACATGGATTCTGCATACCCACACAATATAGACTTAGAAGACAAATTAATGAATCGGTAAGTGTTTCTTTTTTATAACATTAGATACATACATATAGCATTAGATATATGTATTTATATTTAAAATTATCGTGTTGCGGTGTTTGTAATTAGACTCCTCCGAAACGGTAGGCCTGAGAATCGAAAAATATATATTTTTTAACTAATAAGAGTAAGGCAGAACAAAGTTTGCCAGGACAGTTAGTAATTTATAACGATAGGCAATGGACGCGAGTTCGAATCCCGCCACAGGATCAAATAGTAGGTTCAAGGTTGGTCAGTGAAAGGGTGCAAACATTATATATTAATTGTGTTGACTATCTAAGTTTTTGTGTCTTATATGGACTGGTAGTTATGGAGTAACTATTAACTAATCTGTGCCGGTACAAAATTGTACAAAATACTCCTAGTTTTTACAAATCATTTGTAAAAAAAACTGGCAGAATATTTAGATTTGAATTAGAATGTACCTAATTATTCATATAATTGATATTCTCTAGTAGGTATAAATTGTAGTGTAGAGTACTTATTTTTAATTTCTTAGAAAATAATACGGATATTTTTTTTAAATGACCTTCTCACGATACCTTTGCACTCAATGTAAAGTGGTTTCCCTTCAAAAAGTAAAATTATTTTTTACCACATATATTATGCTGACTTCCTGCTCGAAAGCTAGATAGGTAATTGTATCAAATTTCCGCAAAAGCAATGAAGTATTAAAAAATTATTTAAAGAACATAAAAAAATATCAAAATCGCATAATTCGTGAAACAAAATTTACTTTTACTATTTCAATCTTTCGTAATTATTGTAATTTTTCCGCTCGGTAAATCATTTGTTATGGAGTTTTTTTTAGTTTGTATTTGATTTAGACTTATAAAAAATGGAACAAGACTTTTTGGAATAAACTCCACAATATGTTCTTCTAATAAAATTCACACTGTCAATTTGTTACGCAAGTTTTTCTGTTTTGAGGAAATCGAAAAGATGTTTTCTATAAAATTATTGCAAAAAATTTAAATTTATCTAGATTTGTTTACTATATCTTCCTAATTCCTATACCACCAGTAAGTAGAAAGAAATAAGTTTTAGTATCAGACATAATAGCAGAGATACACATGGGCGTAGCTAGCCACAGGCTTAGGGTGGGGCAAAAATATAAAATAATATGTAACTAGCAACTATACCCGAGGTCTTATCCCGGTCAATTTTGAGGATTCTGAACCTCAAAAGGAAAAAAAACCGGTCAAGTGCGAGTCGGACTCGCGCACCGAGCCGTAACTTGTGGAAATTCGCAAATTTCGACATTCGCAAGTCATATCCTTCCTACTACTGTAGTCTTACTAATATTATAAAGTATAAGTTTGTGAAGATGGATGTGTATGTGTGTGTACAATGAAATTTAGCACACATAGGTATAGAAGGTAACTTGGATTAACACATAGGATAGGTTTTATCCCGGAAATCCCACGGGAACGGGAACTATGCGGGTTTTTCTTTGAAAACGCGGGCGGAAAGCTAGTAAATCATAATATAAAACCTACAGGGTACTTCCCGTGAACTTAGAATCTTGAAATATGGTACGAAGCATCATCTTATAGTACCTACAGATAAAGAAATAATTGCAAAAAAAAAATACATACTTAATTAAAAAAATATCTTTGATAATTTTTAAGTTTGTCTGTCTGTCATGACTCCTTTTCTCAGGAACGCGTGGAGGTATCAAGCTGAAATTTATATCGAATACTCAAATCTACGGTCTCTTCAAGCTGTGAAAAAATCAAACTTATAAGCCAACGCAATCAAAAGATACGTACGTCCGTTTGCTGCAAATTATCGCAAAATTTCGACATTTGCAAGGGAATAAAAACCTACAGGGTACTTCCCGTGAACACAGAATCTTGAAATTTGGTACGAAGCAATGTCTTATAACATAGATATAGAAATAATTGCGAAAAGCATGATTTTTTTTAATTACATTACAGCCGAATTAGATATTTTTGGCATTCAAATGCTTTATAAATATAAATTTATAAAGAATAGAAAAAATTCGATCACGAGGCGAGACTCTTTTTTCTATTTTTTATAAATTTATACATTACAGCCGGTTTTTATTTCATACAAAATGGTTACATCACGAGGCGGGACTCAAACCCACATCCTTTCACGTCAATACATGGATGTAGTGAATACCTAGTAGACAGAACTAAAAAACTGGCCAAGTGCGAATCGGACTCGCGCACCGAGGGTTCCATACATACATGTTTTTTTTAATTTGTAACTTTTAACTTTAAATTTATGTTTTTCGCATATTTTTTTTCGTCTTTATCTGCGCTATAAGACGTTTTTTTCATACAAAATTTCAAGATACTGGGTTCACGGGAAGTACTGTAAGTTTTGATTCCTTGCAAATGTCGAAATTTTGCGATAATTTGCAGCAAACGGCTGTATTTTTGTGAATGTGTGTATTTTAGTAGGTACCTACTTTTATTTTTTCACTGCTTGCATGCTGCGTTTTTTCTTTTTATGGTTCGGAAACCTAAAAATATGGTCGGGGCTACTATGTTATATAGTTTAGCTTTCTATGAATAATACATTAATTATATTTATTAATTTCTTTTTACCATGAAATACCACGGTGACGACGACAACGACTACACTACTTTTTTTGTCACCAAAGTACATAATATCAATATCATGTGACATAGAAGCATCGGCTATTTTATTTTTTCCCAAGCATCAGCTATATTCTTTAGTTGGAATTATCCAAAACACCTTATTTACCTACTTACACGGTACACCACGAAATCCATCCAAAAATCACACAAAAGGATTGCATTTGTGTACGCATGGGGTCAATCGTGCGCAAGCTTTGTTTTGATCGCATTTTTTGTGTTGACTTTCAATTTTCTAACGGATTATTATTATAGTGAATACATAGATAATTTAGTTTTTTTAGATTTGGTTAGGTACCTTCCAGGTCAGATCCACGGTGGGGCAAGCGCCCCACCCTGCCCCACCGTGGCTACGCCCATGGTCAGATACAATTTAACCTACAATACTTTGCAAAAAAAAAAATAAAGTTTGGAAAATCCAAAAGTGCACGACTCATAATGCTCATTTAATTATGAAATATAAAAAAAAAAAAAAAATATATATAGATAATATACAGTCTTTTAGTTTTCGTTTTTTATTAATTGCAATTAAACGACACTGAATTAATTAATCATTCGCATTCAGTGACCTACAATCGTCAATTAGAATATTTAAAAAAAAAATTAACTCAAATGATGGATTTTTTCACAAGTTATAGTGTTTTCAGGTTTCACACATGACGGACAGGAAAATTTTTTGACCTATTTCGGTGTTTTTTTCCAATTCTATTGAAGTAAATCAATTTTTAAAAAGTATGGGATTAATCTCCATTAAATTATCTCGACAATAGTATGCAAAATATCTTGATTCCGTGAACTAACAAGGCTATAATAATAAGAATAGCTGCAAAAATGAGGCGAAAAAAATTTTTCGATCGTAAAGCACTCTCTGATGCTTCGCATCATGGTCGTGCAAAAATATATTTATTTTGAAATCAGCGTCAGACACCTTCACTGGAGTTTATTTTTTCTGAATGAAAATAATATCTACCTAGGCATATAAAGGCTCTAGTCTCTAGATAACTGAGCGTTATCATTATTGAAAATATTAAAAATAAATAGAAAGGAAAAGGAACCTTGAGTTTTAAAAATATTTTCGAAAATTATTTAAATTTAATGAAAAGAAAACAGATCCTCATTATTAAAAAATAAAAATCACTTCCTAAAGATCTTGTTTTTTGTCATTCTTGACCTTAATTATTTAGGTATATTGCTATTAAAGTATTAAGCCTGTATTCATAACCAATTTAATTAAAAAAATGGAAACAAAAAACAACGAATACATATTTCACAACATAGTGCCAATGTAAATTTAAAATATAGTAAGGTTTTATTTATACTTTACTTTCGAAATTATTTTTTATGAATTAGTTAAATCCTTAGGTAATTACACTCACCGGCACGGAATCTTGGCCACTGCAAATTTTTGCGTAAAATAACACTATTTATTTTCTACTACAAAATTCAATTAAAATTTAATCAAAACTAGTTACTTTAATGTTTTTACTAACTTTCAGTAATAATTGGAAGTTTATAAGAAGTACTACCGCGTAGATATGAATTAAACAAGAATTTACGCTTTTCCTGTGAAATTTAAATGATTTCTTAAAAAATGCACAAAAATTAGAAAGAACGTTTCCATAAAAAAAAATTGAACCTTTTAATATAGGGTGTTTCCTTCCCTTGCCTTAAACACTGTTTGCATCCAGTCTGGCATACTCTAGAAGACATTTTTAATGTCCACTTGAGCTATAGTGTACCAAACGGCCCCAGCTGTATTTCTAAGCTCATCTAACATTGGTGCTGGGTTGGAATCGAACTTTATGTTTCTTTTAAGCATGTCCCAGATGTGTTCTATTGGATTAAGATCCGGGCTACGAGCTGGCCACTCCAATTTTTCAATAATAACCTCTTGAAGGTACTCTTATACGCATCGTACGACACGCGGACATGCGTTATAGTGTATTAGTAGCAAATTTTCTTCACTGATAAACCTGGAATAGGGCTGAACATGTTCCTGGAGAATTTCCTCGATGTACCTGATCAAATTTAAGCCATTATTTACGATAACTAACTCCGTGCGAGCATCGGAACTTATACCTCCCCATACCATTATTGACCCTCCATGAAAAATCGCAGTTTGAGCGTGGTGATGGGTGAAAACCTCTCTTGTCGTCTCCTCTATACTGACTCTTTGCTATCAGAAGCTCGTAAAGTGCCTTAGCAGTCATCTGTGAACACCTCACGAGCGCACTGGCTGTGGGTCCAGTTTTCATGTTCTCGTGCAAAACGAAGACGTGCTTCTCTGTGATGTCTGAGGAGTTCTGGACGGCGTGCTGGTCTGCAAACCTTCAAATTAACTTCCTTCATTAGTCTTCTCACCGATTGCTCACTCACATTTATTATCCTGGTGTTTTAGAGCCGGTGGCGTATCTCAAAAACTGTCAGAAAGCCATTTCTGAGTATCTCTTGAACAATAAACGGGTCTTATCGAGCTGATGAGCACCTCACGCCTTCATTTCCTGGTCTGCACGTGTAGCTGTCAGTCTCCTGGTATCTTCTCTATGCATAGTGCATCGCTGAACGTGGTACGTACTGTACATTAGGTACTTTATGTTGCGGCAGTCATTGGTCTAACATTGTGATGGCCTGAGCAGGTTGTTCAGATGTTAACGGCATTTTTTATTGTTTGTTATGATCATTGACTACAGTACAACAATAACAATATCTTAAAACGGCATAAACGATATCGAAAAAAGTTTAAAACGAACAATTCGTAACTTCGGCTTAACCGCACAAATCACAAATTTCGAGTAACTCTTAAAAAGTGGGAAAAGATTATTCTCAAACTTAATGATTTCTTACCATAAAATTAAACAAATAATATGTTAACATATCTGCATACAAAAAAATCGTGAAAAACACTTCAAACTTTTTTTATCGGCAAATTTGTAAGTGGCCAAGATTCCGTGCCGGTGAGTATTTAGGAAAGTTCCATTTAACTAAGGTCACTTAATTAAAGATATGAGTCCATTAACATGTTTATATAATTACCTAAGTCTTGTGTTTCATTCATTAAATTTACTAATTTGTAAACTTTAAATGACTTCTTATCTATACTTCTAATATATATTATAAAGGCGAAAGTTTGTAAGGATGTATGGATGTATGGATGTTTGTTACTCTTTCACGTAAAAACTACTGAACCGATTACAATGAAATTTAGCACACATATAGAGGGTAACTTGGATTAACACATAGGATAGTTTTTATCCCGGAAATCCCACGGGAACGGGAACTATGCGGGTTTTCCTTTGCAAACGCGGGCGAAGCCGCGGGCGGAAATCTAGTATATTATAAAGCTAAAGAGTTTGTTTGTTTGAACGCGCTAATCTCTGGAACTACTGGTCCGATTTGAAAAATTCTTTCGGTGTTAGATTAGATAGCCCATTTATCGAGGAATATTAGTATAGATTTAAGTATATTCTGTACATAGGTAATAAATACATTTTTATTAATTACAGCTAGAAACAACAGTGACGCCCACAGAGACAACTCTCGCACCAGTGAACGACATATCTTTGGCGGCGAACAATGACGTCGCCAGTGCCCCGCTATCAGTCCCCATCGATCCTCAAGACGATGGCGGTGATGATGATGAAGATAACACAATCCCACAGGCGCCCAGCGACGGTGGTGGCAGCAGCATTGGCAGCCTGTTCAATATTCTAGGCGCTATTCTACCCAGTTCAAGCAGTTCGAGTGTAAGTTGTCTATGGTTTTATTGTAAAAGGTTTTGTACACGGTTTTGCACAGTATTGTGTTTGTCATACACACACCTAAAATACTTTATTTTCCAACACAGACGAAGATATAAAATGGAGCTTATGGAGAAGGGTATATCTATATCTACTTATGTATTAACATTATTTACTTACTCTTGCACTTGAGAGGATGTTATTGATAACGTTTATTTTTTTTTCTTTCTGTGTTGAATTTCTTACTGATAAACGCGTCATGACAATACCGTCACGTCATGGAGTAAGGTGACGGTTTTGGTATCTTTGAATCTTGCCAAAGAAGTTTCACTCCTGACACATGTGCTCGGCACACACGCTCTTTTCTTTATTATGGTTTTATTATTAGTCTCACGTAGTTAAGTACCTACTCTTTTTTGCACGGATGCACAACTTTCGATTGAGTGAAACTACTGCACATGACCTTTTTACCCTTCAAGACTTGGCACTGGGATGGCATTGGAACGGTTAAGTATTCATTTCATAATATTTTGTGCAATAATATCCAAATTTAATTGAGTTTATTATTTAAATTGTATGAATTTAAAATTCTGCGACCATATTTTGCAGGTAATGTTACGCAATATAATTCGAACAATGATAAAACGGTTCAATCCGCATATAATATTACGTCGTGAAGTAAAAACAAATGATGCAGAATTTGATTACATTAATGACCTCAAGCCGCCACCATTTCAAAGAAAAGAAGAAACTAGTGAAAGCGAAGATTCTAGAAATGAATCTAGCAGAGAAGAAACCAATTCGGAACAAGATTCAAATTCGAATATTGAATCTGATGAAGATGATTATGATGAGCCGCCAGGGGGCGGTGATGGGCAAGGTGGTGGTATATTGGGACTTCTAGCTGGACTAAGCGGGGGTGTAAGTTCGTTTTAATAATCGCTATGATAGCTATACTATCTAATATCGTCATTATGCCAGCATTTGAAATAGATATTGGTTATAATTTTAATATTATTCTAGGAAGATGGGCAATCAGATTTAGGTTCACTTCTCGCCACTGTGAGCGGTATCATCGCTAACCTGAGTGTAAGTTTTACTCCGTATGTGTGAAATTTAAAAATTAAAATGTTTCAGAAAAATAAAGATTTATACCTATTATAAAATATTGCAGGGCGATGGGATTGACCTAAATAGTCTCATTGCTTCAGGGATTGGATTATTCGTAGGATTACTGGTATGTTGTTACATCTCCAACAAATTATTATTTATAATGGTCTTTTATAGTTCATATTATAATAAAATTACCATTTACAGTCTGAAGGCGATCAAAACCCAGGAACAATTGTTGCTAGCTATCTTTTGACATCATTAGACACAATTACTGGTGGTGGATCGGTATGTTCTATCAATTAAATGAATTTTTCGTACTTATCAATAACTCTTTATAGATAATTTAGTAATAATTTTGCTTTACAGAAAAATAACGGAGCATTCTTTGGGAATTTCCTTTCTAAACTAATAGTGGGAACTAGCGCCGTAAGTATTCTGCAAGATGTAAAAATATGGAGATTCTATGAAATTCCTTCAATAGAATATTATTTTAATTTTTTGAAATTTTTATTACTTTAATCTTTAAAATTTATAGGCTGGAGACCCAGATGCAAGTTCAGAAGAGAACGGTCAACCTCAAATGAAAGATTCCGCTGGATTCTTTTCAAGTCTTCTAATGTCACTTCTCGGAGAAATGTCCAAAAGTAGCTCTGGAAGCAGTTCGCATCCGTGGAGAAGATATATGGAACAACATCAACTTAACAATTCTTAGATTACATACTAATAAAGATATATTTATAAGATTTATAAGCTACGTCTACGTCTACTATCTTAAGTTTTCAATATCGTTTATGTACTGATTATTGTTAAGAAAAACACCTAAATAGTTATTAGCACGGATTATTTATTAATTCTGGGTGTTAAAAAATAATAAATAAATGAAACCACAATGGTGATGAAATGTATTTTATTTCCATATAACATTACAATGAATTTAAATAATTACGTCGTAAGTTATAGGTGGGTAATTATCACGAAAATCCGAAATTCTTGTCCTTGGAGTTTATGTAAAAATCTAAGAAAGAAATGGATGTTACTAATATTTCTATACAATCCTCATAACTATACCTAACACTTTCACATGAGATTTTCGAGCTGTATAAATAAATAAATAAAAATGCATAACCAAAATGTTCCTAATATCATTCCCTCACTATGTCCCAAGTACCAATTTTATTTACTTTTATTTACCAAAAAAGCACAAAAATCATTCGAATCATATTCAAGTAGGCTGTATTGTATAAACATATTATATATTTATTGGAAAAACCGAAATAAGCGTTATACAGCAAAAAACGAATAAAATAATTAAATATTTATTAATGTCTCACATAAATAAATCATTCCCTCACACTATTACTGGCAGTTGAATTATGAACGCATTTCAAATAAAATACGAACGCTACCATTAGTTTTTGAAAGTTGGCACTAATGTCAATTTATCAAAATGGCGAATTTTTTGTGATTGTGTTCGGATGTGCGCTGCAAAAAGATTTTATTAATTTTATGGCTAAATTAAATTTTTGACCGTCATTTCATCACATTCTAAAAAACCAAAAGGTAAGCACTTTAAGTGATTATAAGTTGCACAGATAAGATGGCTTTTGGGAGTTATTTTCTTAAGCAGAAAAATCATTTCCAAAGTAAGGTTATGTCACGAGTCCTTTACGTTTATTCTTTATTTCGTCATTCCCTCACCATCATTCCCTCATTAAAGTTTATGGTGAGGGAATGATGATATATGAGGGAATGATTTTTGGGTGGGCTAACTGGCTCTTTTTATTGTTATCTTTTAATTAACTCTTGAATTTATTGCTGCAATATTGTTGTAGGCTAAAAAATGTCAAGAAAAAAGAAGATAAGCAAAGAAGAAGCTAAATTGAAAAAGCAAGAATATGACCGAAAACGCAGGGAAAAAATGAAAGTTGATCCTGTAACACTTGAAGTACTTCGCCAAAAAGAAATAATTAAATACCTTAAAAAAAAAGAAAAAGGTCAAGTTAAACCTATATCCGCAATGAGTTCCCGAGAAAGAAGACAAACAAGGAAAAACTGGAAGAAAAATAGTCAAACATATAGAAACAAAACGATGAAAGTGCGAAAGAATTTAGCAAGACTGTTAGATGAGACACCGCCTCCTAGCCCAGAACCTATGCAAAATAATGATCAATTAAGAAATTTGGCAGTTAATCGGAGAAGGCAGCAACTCAGAAGACGTAGAGGAATACTTTATGCAAAAATATCCAGATTACAGGAAAAATTGAAACAAGAAATAAGAAGAAAAGAGAGATTCCGTAAGAGATGTCAAAGACAGAACAAAAATAATCAGACTTCACCAGAAGCTAAAGTATCCGCTCTCTTGAAGAACGTCCGCGTTCCTGAAATTGTTAAGAAGAAGCTTCTTCTATCAGAAGTTATTACTAAACAGCTAAAAGATGGGTACAGTAATTTAAAGAAACATAGTGAAAAGAAAAAGTACTATGAAATAGTTAAACCAGATCTTTTGAAGAAGCATAAACTACTCAGCTTATCAAAACAGTTTTTCAAACAGGATTATAAAAAGAGGGTTTCTAGAAAAGTCAGTGATAAATTGATAAAGGTCAAAAAGGATGTTCAAAATTAATCAGTAGGGGTTGTTATTTTATAAAAGACTTAAACTAGTCTAAAAGATCTGATTAAGATTTAATTGTAATTTTAAGACTGAATCGTTTAAGATTACAAATTTTAAAAGTAGGTTACCTACTAAATTAGAAGTTAATTTTTGTTTTGTTGAGTTAATACTAAACGTTCATTTTATGTATGAGACTAAAGTTTAAAATAAGAAGTTTTTCTGTTATAAAAAATGCTGTTAGAAGAATCTTTAAGTTAGCAAAGGTTTTGTTATTAAATTAAGTGCTATAACAAATAAAAATAAGTTTAAATTAGAGTTATGCCAAAGTGCTGCAATAATTTTGTGATTCGCTGAAATTACTCATTGATCTTACTTATTGTTTAAGAACAAAATTTCATTCAATAATTAAAGATTATACTTAAAAAAAACATTTTATTTGAAAAGCTTCTTGACTTGTCTGTAATAATAATAATCATTCCCTCACCTTGATTGTCATTCCCTCACTTTGATTTTTTTTAATGTCCTCATAACTTTTATAAAACGCGATAATGTTTGGGACCACTACATAATTAAATTCAAGTAACATTAGTACTATCAAATTCACATACAAGAAATATCAAATAATTTAAATATTTTTTGGAATTTTAAGATAGCCGAATTTCGCCATTTCGTGAAAATTACCCAGGTACAATATTTTTTTATTAACAGTGAATTTTATTTTTCAGGGCGCCCATGCTATTGCTGGAAACGCACCATCACCGTTGTGGACGTTAAAACTGGACATATTGAGGGCATTTGTGCAATTCACAACCAGTATACTGGGGCTTGCTTCTTCGACGTCTGCTCACGCTTCACATTAAAATTAGTGCCATTTAACAATAAAGAAATATGTTGAAATAAGGTTTTTATTTGACCCCTATATTCTCTTCTCTGAAACCCGTTGGACGGTTAGTTCAGTTATCTGGAAAACATTAACGTAGATTATAATACATATATTCACAGGCTATTGTTTATTACTAGACAGAAAAAGTATAAATATACAGTGTTGAGATTATATCTTCGAATATAAACTTGATACGTAGACTTTGACGCTCATTAAAACCTGGTCAGGCCAATCAAAGAGAATTTGAGATTGTCTATGATTTGAATAAAAACCAGCTTAAACTTACGTTAACTGCAGGTGGAGTAGATAACACATAGTGAACAGTATCTGCGATGTCATTTGGTTCCAACATGGGTAAATCTATTTCAACGCCATCTCTTTGAGCCATTTTTGTCCTTACAAGCCCAGGGGATATGCTCTAAAATAATTGTAATTTCAATAAGTGGCCAATCTGTGCTCTGTGTTATGACAATTATATATTCTAAACCCTATGTATTAGTACGTATTTCTAAAAAAAAAGTTTTCTAACAAGGGTCTTAGACAGGGCATTATAAAATGAAAAAAAGCCGTTTACTATAAAGTTTGAAGATTGTAGGACAGATTTTATGAAAATTACAGTAGCTAATAGTCTAATACTCTCTATATTTTGTGTTATAAAGTAACTACCTATCTACTCATTGGTCACTCAATTATGCTCTATTTACAAATTGATTATGAACTGTTTACTTATTTTATTCATACCGTAACTTTAATGCTGCTACCAAACTGAGCCAACTCGTTTATAAGCGCTTTAGTGAACGCCGTGACTGCGTGCTTGCTCGCTGAATACACGTTCGTATTGGGCAGGAACGGGATGTAGTGACCGGCTACACTAAAAAAAACATTTTCTCTTGTTTACTTTAGTTAATTGTCTAAAATACCTAAATAAAATTTGAATCTTTACAATGTAAGGAATATTTCGTACTTAAAGCGATTAATTTTCTCACCAGGTTTCAGAAAAGTTATTTATGCATCGTAGGAAAATATTATGTTATGAAGATTTTTTAATGCCTTTGTTCTATATTATAGTATCGATCACTAGACAACGGAAAAATAAGTTTATCACTTTAGAAAATATAGAGCTGTAAGAAAATGTATTTCTTTGTTATTGTCTATATACAATTAGACTTTCTACAATTATTTAGGTCATTTATTCTTACCTATTAATGTTGATAATGTGACCATTAAAGTTCTGTTTCTTCATAGAAGCGATAGCGTGTCGAGTGCACAGGATCATTCCCTTCACATTCACGTCCAGTGTCGATATCACTTCGTCATTGCTCATCGGAGAATCACCAACATCTTAAAATTATGAGTGCAATATAATATAATCGTGACTGTTTTTAACCTATACACATAGTTAAATAAATGTATTTTTCTTCGAAAGGTCATACACTCAATATAACAAACGCATTAGATTTATTACTAGGCACATAATTTACGTAATAAATACGTCGTAACTACTAAGTAATTTCACTGCATGGCACAAGATGAAAAAAAATTACAGAATGTTAATTTTTAGCACAAATTACTGGAAACTAAAACAATTAACTAGCCTACAACTAAGACTATAATATAATTCTAATACTAGGTACCTGTGATATGAGCTGGATAAATAACACCAGCATTGTTAACGAGAACGTGTATCCCATCGAATTTCTGTTCAATAGACTGGAAAGTCGATGTGATTTCTTCAGGTTTAGAGATATCGCATTTTAGAGATGTTATACTACCAACGCCTTTCACTTTTGCTTGTAGTTGCTGAAAATTTTCCATGATATTTCATTTGATATGTACATAGGCCATAATAATTATAACATTAATTAATTAAATAGTTACTAAATTACAAAAATAAAAAATTCCTGCAATTTCCGTAAAGAAAAAACCCTACATTGCTTTCCAAGGTCTCGTTCTTATCTCGCATTCAGGTTTCTAGCTAGGATACGCCCCTTCGAAGCCTAGGTACATTGAAATCTAGAACAATCTTAAACGATGCTAACAATAACATCGTTAATTTACTATTACCCTATACAAACATTCTAAATATTAGTTGCATATATTGCACTTCTGATAACCTGGCATTTATTATCATTTATGTTGGAATTTTATATTACAAAACAGTGATATTATGTAGTTATTTACGCACTGTTACACGACGTATTTCTACATTTATTTCGAACTTACATCAACCAATTGACTACTTCTCGCCAAGCCTACAACTCGCAAGCCAGCATCAGCCAGCTTCACAGAGATGGCGGCCCCAATCCCGCTGCTGGCGCCAGTCACTACTACTGTCTTGCCCGACCAACGCTCCATAACTAAGCTAGTTAATTTTATACTAGAAATCTTGACAGACTGTAATGAAGTTTTCTAGAGCTATTCTCACAAGTAACTTGTTGCATTAATAATGCAAACAATTATATTATACAGGGTGTCACGGATGTACTATCGTAGGCCTAATGGAGCATGTAGTGTTTAACCTTCTGATGCTGTAAAAAATATTAAAAAAATCCGGTCGTGCAGGAAAAATTATCTTACAACTTTTCAATAAACTTTGTGTTCGTAACCCTAACTACGCGGATCATACTCGCGAGCGTTATACATAAGCGGTCATTGACCTCGAACGCTATGCTTAATTTCGAACCTCGGAAATAAATACCTAATGTTTGGATAATATTTCTTAGAGTATACGAGACAAATACACAAGTACACTATCGTTACCAAAAAAAAAAGAAAATTTACTTAGTACCATCGCCTTCTGACCGCACCCTTTTTATACTTAATCATATTTTAATCTTTACTTAGTTTTTTTATTTAGATACATGCGTATCAATTATTTTTGTACAATGATATTGAAATAAGGTACATAGTACATACCAACTTGTAGAAATTTCAGCATACAACATGCAGTAGGTACCTATCACACACACTAAACACACCTTCACAACATAGGTACCTAGTACCTACTAAAGCACCGGTACTCAAACTCAAACATTTTAATACTCCACGTTCGTATAATACCTATGACATTACCGACTCAGAAACTCACAGATGAAACACAGAAAACGGCAAAAAGCAAACGATAGCAACTTGACACCGAAAGATAAAACAAGCGACTAACAAAAATTCATTTAAAATTACTTAAAAACTTCAATAATAATACGAATAAACGTACAATGCGAGTTTAGGGATTCGTAGGGAAATGTTTGTAAAAATACCTTTAATAAGAATGATTTAGAATACATAATAATATCTGTTCCTTTCAACTTTTGCTAGATGAAACTCAATAATTAAAATATGGCGCCTAATCTAGATTAGAGTATAAATAGCAACTTAAGATACCTAAATACCTATTAAATAATAATATTATTCCCAGCATAAAACTCAATAATATCATTTCATGATAATTTCATATTAAATTATATGATTGTGTTTTTTCATTTGTAGTTACAAAAGAAAATTGAAAGTAAATAATAAAAAGATAAGTAAAAATAAAATATTAAATAAACAACGGAACCGTATTTTTAAAAGGCGGCATTTCACAAACGAAATGGGGCGTTACCTTTGCTAGTTGCACAAAGACACCGCCGCCGGCACGTGTAAGCGTCCGCGCATTTTAATAATTGCACAAATTTTGTTAAATTGTTAGTGCTCCACCAAACGTCTTAGCGTAAGGCTGTGATAGATCTGCGCGGGAGTAGTCTGTCGTAATTCGTATTTTGTGTTTATAATAATTAGTTAAAGTTATTAAAGCTGTGGTTGTATAAATCCATGATAATGCATTTAAGTAGTTACGAGATTTTCTTATGTTACTTAGTTATTTTAAGAAGTGATTGATATTTGGAGTAGTAGGTATAATATTTAATACATTATGTAATATTTGTTTACCTTCGTCACTCATCATTCGTCATCATTGTGCAATATGTACCTATTACGAATTACGATCCTGTGATTCCTGTGCATGATAATCGGGTGAGTGTTTGCATTTTGAAACCGTTGATTTCTTCTGGTAAATATGACACCGTGTGCATGTAATTGGTGTTTACGACACATCTACCTAATTACTAAAAATCATAAATAAAACATACTTTCTATTTCTTAAATCAAAGTATTAATAATTAATAATATTTTAGACTTATTTTATTAAATAAATAAATTTATTATAATTAGCTTTCACAACTCAGTAGGTACTATTATTACAATAATTATTTTGTCAGTAATCTTAATTATGTAGGTACAGGTAGTTGTTATGACTTACGAGTTTGAGGGAGTCGTACTTTATTTTTATAGTTATGAAAACTTTGATAAATATTTTTTTTGTTGTTTACGGAACGTGTAGTTATGTGTATTAGCTTAATGAAGTTTTTCGATTCATGAAAAATCTGAAGACTTCCTCGTAAAATTAAAAGTATCAGTAAATACCTAGTAAAGCAAAAGTAAAAAACACATTGCATAATGCAAACAAAAATTAAAATTAAAAAAACTTAAGTTAGGATTAAAATATGTTAAAAGCAAAAAGTATTAAAAGGGCTCGACCGCGGTCAGTTTCAGTTTTTTTTTTTTTTTGTAAAATAAACGATTATTTTTGTATGTGTTTTGTATACTATAAAAAATATTATCCAAACAGTAGGTATTTATTTCCGAGGTTCGAGGGCATAGCGTTCGAGGTCAATGACCGCTTATGTATAACGCTCGCGAGTTTGATCCGCGTAGTTAGGGTTACGAACACAAAGTTTATTGAAAAGTTGTAAGATAATTTTTCCTGCACGACCGGATTTTTTAAATATTTTTTACAGCATCAGAAGGTTAAACACTATATGCTCCATTAGGCCTACGATAGTACATCCGTGACACCCTGTATACTTGTTTAAGAATTTATAAAAAATATTATAAAGTAGTTATTTATTTTTATAAATTATATTTTTTTTTACAAAACAAAACTGCCTGCCTGTTAACATTAATTGTATCAGTGTCTTAGTACATTCAAGAATACACAAGAAGGTTAATAAAAAGAAGTAGAGCAATTATTTTTGAGCCGATCGAACATGATTAAACTCCCACACTATATTTAATACTTAAATTTTTTAACTAACATCCGTTTCTGCAAATACAACAATGTTTGCAATCGGTTTATCCTCATTTATTTTTATGCAAATTAATTATCTAACAGGATGGTATTAATATTAACTGCATCATATTCAGTCAATAGTTTATTAGTTTGTATTATGAACTTTAGGTTGATACGAATAGATTGAGATAATATTTTCAACTTCATTTGATATATAAGTACTAAAGTAGCAGTGCTTAAAAAATTAAAACAAACTTCAAACATTAAAATATATTTTTATTTTTTAACAACATGTTATAAATTACACAATTAACTTAAATAATAAAAACAATAGTTCTGAGCATTAGTTATCTTCATTAAAGTGTTACAATCATAGAGTAAAATAATATATCGAGTTACAATAAACGAATACAAATTAATTTTAATCTGGTTTCATTTGTCTATATCCTCTTCTCTGATACTGGTTGAACAGTTAATTCTGTTATCTGAAAAAAAAGATGATATAAACACCAACATTAAATTTAAACAATTTACCAATATATGATGAAAATCCTTATTATTTAGTCACTAAAGAAATGTTTTAATGATTTACAAATCTGGCTTTTTCTCAAAAACCTTTTCGACGAGCCTTTTTAGCACAAAATCTTCCGGCATGACTTTAACGACGCATACTAAATAGGTATATACAGAATTTCCAATAGGAATTGTACAAACAAATATGCTTTGGTTTTTGGTAGCTTTTATAGAAATTTAAAAAAGTACTATAGTAGAGCCATTTTAATAGGCAACATTTGACAGTTCAACAAAATTCAACAACGTAACCTAGTAACGACGACATAGAATAACACGATATTTCGTTTTGTTAGAACTGCACATTTGCTTAACTTTTTTCAATTACGATTACATATTTGTAATAATAATGGCCGATACAAGTAATTTTAAGATTTCATTTTACTGATAAACCATACTAAACATAATAAACAATTTCTGAATTGAAAAACTGACGTCGCTACAATTTTGTGTCAATAAACCTTTTTTCTTTTTAAATACCAGAGACGTTACTATATAAATCGAAATCTGACATCTAGAATCGAATGCATTGAATACTTGTGAATAAAAATCATCATAAATTAATAAATTCGATTGGCAAATGTTTCAAAACCGTATCGATTAATTCACTTTAATCGATGTTTTTAAGCAGGTTACCTCTCTTCGAAGATAAAATTGATAGACGTCAAATGTTGCCTATTAAATTGGCTCTATAATAATTTTGAAACTTCTTTAGTACCTATAGAGTAAAATATCAAGGTCGGGTCATGACAATACCGTCACGTCATGGAGTAAGGCGACGACATGGGCGTAGCTAGCCACAGGCTTAGGGTGGGGCAAAAATATAAAATAATATGTAACTAGCAACTATACCCGAGGTCTTATCCCGGTCAATTTTGAGGATTCTGAACCTCAAAAGGAAAAAAAACCGGTCAAGTGCGAGTCGGACTCGCGCACCGAGCCGTAACTTGTGGAAATTCGCAAATTTCGACATTCGCAAGTCATATCCTTCCTACTACTGTAGTCTTACTAATATTATAAAGTATAAGTTTGTGAAGATGGATGTGTATGTGTGTGTACAATGAAATTTAGCACACATATAGAAGGTAACTTGGATTAACACATAGGATAGGTTTTATCCCGGAAATCCCACGGGAACGGGAACTATGCGGGTTTTTCTTTGAAAACGCGGGCGGAAAGCTAGTAAATCATAATACAAAACCTACAGGGTACTTCCCGTGAACTTAGAATCTTGAAATATGGTACGAAGCATCATCTTATAGTACAGATAAAGAAATAATTGCAAAAAAAAAATACATACTTAATTAAAAAAATATCTTTGATAATTTTTAAGTTTGTCTGTCTGTCATGACTCCTTTTCTCAGGAACGCGTGGAGGTATCAAGCTGAAATTTATATCGAATACTCAAATCTACGGTCTCTTCAAGCTGTGAAAAAATCAAACTTATAAGCCAACGCAATCAAAAGATACGTACGTCCGTTTGCTGCAAATTATCGCAAAATTTCGACATTTGCAAGGGAATAAAAACCTACAGGGTACTTCCCGTGAACACAGAATCTTGAAATTTGGTACGAAGCAATGTCTTATAACATAGATATAGAAATAATTGCGAAAAGCATGATTTTTTTTAATTACATTACAGCCGAATTAGATATTTTTGGCATTCAAATGCTTTATAAATATAAATTTATAAAGAATAGAAAAAATTCGATCACGAGGCGAGACTCTTTTTTCTATTTTTTATAAATTTATACATTACAGCCGGTTTTTATTTCATACAAAATGGTTACATCACGAGGCGGGACTCAAACCCACATCCTTTCACGTCAATACATGGATGTAGTGAATACCTAGTAGACAGAACTAAAAAACTGGCCAAGTGCGAATCGGACTCGCGCACCGAGGGTTCCATACATACATGTTTTTTTTAATTTGTAACTTTTAACTTTAAATTTATGTTTTTCGCATATTTTTTTTCGTCTTTATCTGCGCTATAAGACGTTTTTTTCATACAAAATTTCAAGATACTGGGTTCACGGGAAGTACTGTAAGTTTTGATTCCTTGCAAATGTCGAAATTTTGCGATAATTTGCAGCAAACGGCTGTATTTTTGTGAATGTGTGTATTTTAGTAGGTACCTACTTTTATTTTTTCACTGCTTGCATGCTGCGTTTTTTCTTTTTATGGTTCGGAAACCTAAAAATATGGTCGGGGCTACTATGTTATATAGTTTAGCTTTCTATGAATAATACATTAATTATATTTATTAATTTCTTTTTACCATGAAATACCACGGTGACGACGACAACGACTACACTACTTTTTTTGTCACCAAAGTACATAATATCAATATCATGTGACATAGAAGCATCGGCTATTTTATTTTTTCCCAAGCATCAGCTATATTCTTTAGTTGGAATTATCCAAAACACCTTATTTACCTACTTACACGGTACACCACGAAATCCATCCAAAAATCACACAAAAGGATTGCATTTGTGTACGCATGGGGTCAATCGTGCGCAAGCTTTGTTTTGATCGCATTTTTTGTGTTGACTTTCAATTTTCTAACGGATTATTATTATAGTGAATACATAGATAATTTAGTTTTTTTAGATTTGGTTAGGTACCTTCCAGGTCAGATCCACGGTGGGGCAAGCGCCCCACCCTGTCCCACCGTGGCTACGCCCATGGGCGACGATATTGGTATCTTTTAATATTGCCAAAGAGGTTTTACTTCTGACTCATATGCTCGGCACACACTTTTTTTTACGTAGGAAAAAGTGACCGACTCTTCATCATTAGTCTCAAAACAAATGTCACAATAATAAAACCTCAAACTTACATTAACCACGGGTGGTGTAGAGAGTACATACAGCACTGTATCTGCGATGTGACTCGGCTCCAACATTGGCATATCCAACTCGACACCATCACGAAGCGCCATTTTTGTTCTTGTTACACCGGGAGATATGCTCTAGAAATAATTATATTAGTATATTATTATGACTCATTGTTAATAATCTTCAATGTGGTGTTCAAATGGTTATCATACTGCATCTATGCTTATAGTATAAATCTGAAGTGTCTGTAATTTTAAGAACTATTGGACCGATTTAAATGTTTTTTTTTTTCGTTGGATTTTACTCAACCCTGTACTATGTAGGTAGCACGAGCTAATCCAGGGCGGGCTACTAGTTTATAAAGTTGGAAATATGTAACAAAGATAAATAAGAAAAAAAAAGTTTTTAAAAACCAGAGTGTACACACACAAATATTTACTACTAGTTTTTCTGTCTTAAAACTGCTTAGTGTGTTCATACCGTAACTTTAATGCTGCTACCAAAATGGGCAAACTCGTTGAGGAGTGCTTTAGTGAACGCCGTGACTGCGTGCTTGCTCGCTGCATACACATTCATGTCGGGTGAAAAAGGGATGTAGTGACCGGCTAAGCTAAAAATTAGTATTCATTTTTTTTTAAGAATCAATGCATTTTTGGTAAAGACCCAAAAATACATATTATATGTATTTAAGTAACTATATAAACAAAATATAAGATAACAGGATACTTTTCCGACCTTTTTAGGGTTCCGAACCACAAAAGGAAAAAAAAAATGTTGTGTGGTTTTATGAAACCACGGTAAAAGTGAAACTGTTCGAACGGTTCCGAACACTGCTTTGTGTAGCGCATGTCGCGTGACGGTCGGCTGCCGCGTAGGTATACCTACTCGGCAGCCGCGATACACGCGACATGCGCTACACAGACCAAAAAGTTTGAGACGATGTAATAAAAGTTTCACTTTAAAAACGGAACTCCTAAAGGATCACTTTGCTTTCCGTCAGACGAAGGAAGATTGGAATAAAAAATGCTTTTCGAGTCTGACTCGCACTTGGCCGGTTTTTTTTATTATGTTCAATATTTTTTCTGACTATGATAAATATTGATAAATTATTGCAATTATTTACTTATAGAAAGTATACAGCGTCAGCACCTACAGAAAAGCAAAAAAAAACAAGAGGACGTTTTACCTATTGATGTTGATAATGTGACCATTAAAGTTCTGCTTCTTCATAGACGCGACTGCGTGTCGAGTGCATAACATCATTCCCTTTACATTCACGTCCAGAATTGATATCACTTCGTCATTGCTCATGGGAGAATCGCCAACGTCTAAAGTTTTTTGAAGAATGTTTAAAATATAATTAATTAATAAAAAATAAAAAAAGAGTCTCGTTAGGTAACTACGTAAATAATGTAAAAACTCTCTTTTTACTGTATAATTATTGATAGAGGTTTAAATATTGATAGGCTCTATAATTTGATATTTAGTTGTATTGCATTCAAATGCTTTAGAAATTTTTAAAGAATAGATGGCGAAAGACGCGGGTTTGAATCCCTTCTCGTGATCGATTTTTTACTATTCTTTAAAATATTCTCTAGCACTAATATTATTAATGAATGTTTAAAGTTCCCTTTTGTATATCTTATACTAAGCAACCCTTCAATGTTTCTCAGAACACGCACTTGATTTATTTATAACTTCATAAAAATATTGATATCTCACCTGTTATATGAGCTGGATAAATAACACCAGCACAGTTGACGAGCACGTGTATTCCGCCGAAATTTTCTTCAATTGCCTTAAAAGTAGATGCTATTTTTTCGGGCTTAGTGATATCGCATTCTAGAAGTGTTATGTTATAATTTGTTGATTTTAATTCCTGAAAATAAAGCATAAATTGTTAAGACAATGAGAAAATTTATTAAGCTATTTTACAATAAAGTAACATTTAATTCTTGTTAAATATAAGTTTCCGTTTCGTTATTCTTCTAATTAACTTATAAAAAAATTCCAATTCACATCTTTTCGGTATCATTCCCGTACCTTTATAAAAAAAGTTTTTAAAATTACTTATTATGTATTAAGTTTTCACTCACATCACCTATCGCCAAGCCCACAACTCGCAAGCCAGCATCAGCCAGCTTCACAGAGATAGCGGCCCCGATCCCGCTGCTGGCGCCAGTCACTACTGCTGTCTTGCCCGACCAACGCTCCATAGTTAAGCTATAGGTATATATTTATAAATATGCTGTTCCTTCGGCTCATTTTTAGGGAAAGTATCCTATGTCCTTCCAGTAGTTCTCAACAGTTCAGTTCTCAATTTTCAGCCAAATCAATTCAGCCGCTCTTGAGTTATAAACAATGTAACTAACACGACTTTTTTTATATACACAAGATATAATACTTCTATATATTACATTATTTGTAAATAAAAAAAATACCTAATAATTTTGATATATGCAAAGGTCTTTTATTAGAGTAGAATAATATAAAGTAAGTACCTATATATTACAAGGTTAGGTTAAGATTACGAAAAAAAAATAACATAACAAACAACAAGTCTAAAAATATCACGTAACTACTTGACTTACATGGACTGCTTTGTGAAAATTTTTAAATATTTATTCTTTGTATTGTTACCTCTTGATGGAACTACATATATTTTATAGTTTACACTTTACACTATGAAGTGAACAACACAATTGACAAGGTCCACTTTTATTAAAATTTAAATTAAATTTTATTATAAAAACTACGACCGGTTTCCTAACATGTCCTGACGATGATTTATGAAACCGGTTCTCTAAAATCTAAACTCGAAAAGTATTATGTACAATGTACATATATCCAAAACAACTAATCAATGACTGAAAACATGATCATTACAAACAACAAAATTACATAATCACTACATAGTATAAAACAAAGTCGCTTTCTCTGTCCCTATTTCCCTATGTCCCTTTGTACGCTTAAATCTTTAAAACTACGCAACGGATTTTGATGCGGTTTTTTTTAATAGATAGAGTGATTCAAGAGGAAGGTTTATATGTATAATAACATCCATTAAATAGTGAAGAAGTACTGTTATTTTTGAGGTTTCTAATGTGATGTCGTAAATTTTTACATTTTTTCCGCTTACATTGCAAACGCAGGCTGAACCCTACGAGTTTTATCAAAATAATGTACTAAGTATTGTACACATTGAAAAGGTCTACAGAAAAGTCCGCGATGGTATATGTCTATCTCTTATGGATAACCCACAATAACTTTTTTTTGTCATTTACTTTTTACGACAAATAATGGCTAATTTTCGAAGCGATTTTAACCAATACAGCATTAATCCTTAACCAATTAAATACCTTGAATACATTGTTCATTTAATATAGATCTATATGGCCCTTTACACCGTATGATTTAAGTGAATATTTTCGAAGATATTACAGATTTAAAAATTGCGGGACGTAGCGTTTGCGGCGGTACCGGCCGGCCGCCCGGCTATATATTTTATACCCGTGCGAAGCCGGAGCGGGCCGCTATGTTTTTATATACAACGTTCACAGTTTTTCTGTAGTGTATTTAGTATCAGCATTGCACCCGTGCGAAGCCGGGGCGGGTCGCTAGTAATACATATAAGAATGAGATAAGATAAATAGCAGTAGGTACAATACTAATAAAATGAATTAGCATTGCCCTTGATCAATGAACTTGTCGATCCGTGATTATTGAAAAACAAGCTGTAGCCTGCGGTTTTACCCGCAGTGCTCCGCTCCTGTTGGTCTTGCGTGATGATATATAGCCTATAGCCTTGCTCGATAAATGGGCTATCTAACACCGAAATAATTTTTCAAATCGGACCAGTAGTTCCTGAGATTAGCGCGTTCAAACAAACGAACTCTTCTGCTTTATAATATTAGTATAGATAAGGTCAGACTAAAGTTGAAAGCACCCCAGTTCCTCTATAAAGTTAAGCAGCTTATGAGGGCTGACGAAAGCTTCAGTGAAGGCCTCAGGAGGACCTAAGTGAATTCCATCAGTGGGCTGCCGTTCTTCAGACGCCATGCATGCTCTACAATCTACATATCTAATTATATGTGGTGCACAATTCACAAAGAAGTGCATAACATGTATTTTTGGATTATGGATAATGCTTTAGAATATTCAAGTTTTATGTATTTTAATGTGACAAGATATTGTCTGAACAATTGCTCAATTAACTGATCTTTATTGTTATCGATATTGTATTGGATTATGGATACGCTAAATAACTTAGCGTGGGCTTAGCAGTGTATGGTGGGTAAAAGTGGTTAAAATATTACTAAAGTAGGTATTTAAAAATCTTAATAAATTAATATTCATACGGATATTAGACCATTCAGTTAAGAAGTTTTTGGAAATAATGGAAACGCGCTAGTCATCACCCAATATTTTTTACGTAATCATGTTTGAAACTACGATCTAAGAGGTCCAACAAATCCACAAGCATTTGCATAGACTCTTATTAATATAATAAGTTAGACCACCACTGCCTTGTAATGTAACGTCCAGTTATAAAATTACACATTTCAAAATAAAACACCGTGTATATTTAAAATTGTATATTTGAAGATAAATGTATGTTAATAGAAAAATCTCCGCACTGCTCAACAAGGCTACAGTATGGTCGACTATATTACATCTACAACTAAACAACACGCTTCACGGATTCTCTTACGCACATAGGAACATTTTCACCTTATACTAACGATACTATGGTTTTTGTAGTAATATTCATTTAATATATTTTTATTAAAAACTGAAAAGTAGATCATCATATAGAACAACTATGGCTAAGTGTTTACCTTTTTCTTTAATATGTAATGCGCAATGCTATAGTCAACACAAACAATTCTTAATTTGAGTATTGCCTTCTACGTGCAGAAAATATTGTATCGAAAACGAAAATTTTGCGCATAAGTATTCACTCCAACTTATTGTGGACCAGCCCTTATATTTTAACTGGAAAATATAACACTTGATGTGATTTATTTAATTTCATACTGTATGATACTGATGCGACGACTTATGTATTTCACAATAAAATGAGATCACAGAATAGAAATTCAAAACATAACGTAGAAGATCTAGATATAATCAATATAATAACAGTAACTAATCAGAACATAAATAATTTTTATTGAAGTGATACCTTTTTTATTTATTTCAAGATCGCAATCGCGTCGTGGCAATACCGCCACAGTATAGACATAGAGAGAGGCGACGCGACGATTTTGGTATTTTTTAATCTTGTCAACCAAGCTTCACTTCTGACATCGGCACACACGCTATTGTTTCAATTTTATTCTGTTTTGAGCGAATTGGATCAATTTCTATTATATAATGTGAAATACAGTAAACTAATAATGATCATATAAAATATTAAATTTTACTACAAAAACCACAGTCCACAAAAGGTATTCCTAATATAATCTTTACTCTATAACTTATTTAATTTATCAACATGTGCTCTCTATTCAAATACCTTCTGTTAAAACTATTTATTATTCACTTCATACAATATGTACTTGCTGTTAGTATTGCTATAGTTACAAAAAAATGTATTATTATTGTTTTCATAGACAAGGCTATAATTAATAAAGTAAATATTTCATGAGCTCTTATACTAACTGTATTGAAAAATTTTTTGCATACATTTTTATATTGCAATTCAACCCAATATTTTGAATAAAATTATATAAATATATAATGTATAAACGTAATTTACGTATCTATCTGGATACAATCTCTAAAATCATCTGTCATACCTTTAACTGGTAAGAAAATGATTTAATTTTATGTTGTATAACATAAATAAATATTTACTGAAAAAAATCATGTATAATCTGTATCTCTGTATGGAATAAATATTTTAATACACTGGTGGACATATTTTAATACTGCCAATCGGTTAAAATCAGAACTGGAACACAAAAAAATCAAACCGAAACTAAAATATATAATAAAAATAGTTCAAACTATTAAATTAGAGTTGAAGCTCATTATATTAAAATTTCTAACACCAAAAATCTATTCTCTCTATGGATTTCACTTTTATTTATAAAACCAAGCCAAAAAATGGAATATAAAAATTTAACATAATTCATATTATTATTCTAATTATAAATAGGTCCATCAGTGTACCTTGTACTACACTCGACAATTCATATGGCAATTAAAA
>CAJQZM010038205.1:0-16044 GCA_907164665.1 Colias nastes | reverse complement strand
CATAATAAAAAAAATAGTGCATTAAAAAAAACTTGTACACAATTTTTAAACCGAGAGAATTATTGCACATCTCCGTTAATAGGAATTTCGAATACCAAAAAAAGTATAATCAGTACACATAATAGCAGTATGTTATTTTATTTTAAGATAGTTACACTGCATTTTACGATAAATTAGCATGGTTTCCATGCCACTTCTATTTAATATATTCCGGCAAGTTTCTCTTAAACCTCTGATAATAATATAGTAGAAATAAAACTATACAAAATGCTATATATAATAATATACTCTAAGTACATAGCCATTTGCACCGATTCGAGACGACATTGTCCCACTGCCGTTTGTAAATCCGATCCGATATGTTCCCGCAAAAATCGGAACGATATGTCGTCACGACTCCGTGTAAACGACCTTTAGTTGAATTCACAAACCGTTTCAAGACGTAACGGGGCGTTTCCCGTACTTTACATAAACGGGACACAATCTCAACCATAATACTGACTACTCTCTCGCACGAACGCCATCCGATATTGCTTAGTCTATGAACCAGTCACTGAAACTCATTGGAACAAACTTTGCACTTTGAACTTCGTGACAAATTGGGGCTCTTCTTTTATTATTGGCACCTGAAACAAAATGTTATTATTTAGATATAGTTGATGTTCTCAAATATTTAGTATATTTTCCAAGAAGACATGTATTTTACTTTGATATTACAATAAATCTTACCTCTTCATATTCTGATTGATCACCGATATCGAGAGGATCCTTCATCATCTGTAAATAAACGTTTATGTTAATTTATATTCATATTGTCATATTAAGTAAATAAATTCGAATAGTTTTCATGGTATCAAAGATACTAGAATAAAGGTGTGGAGAATGAATATTGTGGGTATTTAAAGTTGTGTACACACAATAGGGAATATGCATAAAATTTGAAATGGCCTAAAATATTTTTTTCTCGAATACTTATTATCGTAATATTATAGTGAAAAGGATTTTTTTTATTTACTTATTATTTAAACCCCTAAAATAATATTCAAAAAGTGCAAAATAAGGGAGCGAAATTCAAACTTCCAAAACGCGCCACCACTGCATGGTCGAACGAAATGTGACGTCATCTGACACGACATTGTATTCATCACTCCACAGTAAACACTAAGGTAAACACCCACTGGACGTGTCATGTGACGTCACGCAAAGCGCGCGCAAAATGGCGGCATTTGAACTGCTTAAATTTTTTAAAAGTTTTAAATTTCATTTTAAAAAATATCTAGAGTAGTTTGAAGCCCATTAATATTTTTTTCTACGTTATAAAATAGTAAACTATTAATTTAAGACAAAAAAGAAAAACATGAATATTTCCCATTGCTGTACATTCGGTGACGGTGTAGATTTGGGATCCTTTGCGTGCCTGTAAGTGCTTGCGATCGTTAGGGCGTGCTTGAATGCGTCCGTGAGTGCGGTCGTGTAAACGTTTTAATGTACGTGTACGTGAATACAAACTGAGTGAGTGCGCTCGTGTACGTATTTTTTTATTAAGGGTACGTGTTTACACATACTGTGTGTGCATGTGTGTGTGTGGGTTTGTAGTAGTAGCGTTCGAAAATACGCGCGTGAGTTAACGTCTGTGTGCGTCTATACGCGTATGCGTATAGAGCGGGCATGTCTATAGGCGTGCGTAACCGTCTGTATTGAGTGTGTGGAAGACGCGTGTTTTTTGCGTACGCGCGTGGATGCGTGCATATATGTATGTACGTGTACACGCCGCGTACATGTCCAGTACGCTGCTACACACATCAACAAAGTCTAGGGATATTTTGTATTGTACAATTATCTAAAAATTTATGAATAATTTTGACTAACGATACGAATAGATTCGTACGAATATCTAAAATATATTCGTACAATACATAATATCCCTAGACTTTGTTGATGTGTGTATACGCTAAGGTACCCGACCTTGGAAGTTGAGAAAAGTGTGGAGGAATCGTAATATCACCAAAGCCACAAAACAAACACTCGTATTCCCCATTTTTCTTTACGCGGCAGAAACGTGGACAGTGCGCGAGTTGGAAAAAGGGAAGATAAATGCTCTAGAAATGTGGTGCTGGAGGAAGATGCTGGGGATATCGTGGACAGAGTTTCGCACCAACGAGTCCATACTCCAAGAGCTCGGCATCAAACAGCGTTTATCGACCGTAGTAAAGTCGCGCATACTGCAATACTTTGGACACGTGTCTAGGCGAGATAATAACTCCATTGAGCGGCTAGTAGTACAAGGAAAGGTGGAAGGAATCAGATCGCGCGGCAGGTCACCAATGCGCTGGACCGACCAAGTGAAATCTGCTGTAGGAATTCGCGTATCAGACTGCGCCAGACAGTCTAGTAACAGGAAGAGATGGCGGGAGATCGTGCGGAAAGCTGTGTCCGCCTCTACCACCGATGTGGACGTCTCAACGTGACCACGACCACTCTGCCAAGAGTGAATCGACAAAGAAGAAAGAAGAAGACCCGACCTTGGGCGGGCGGCCGCGCTTGGGCGGGCGGTGCGCGCTGGTGGCGAGCACGCGCAGCTGGTGCGCGCGCAGCAGGTGCTCCGTGTGCTCGCGGGGGGACGACACCACCGCGCCGCACGACGCGAACACGCACTTGAACTGCACCTCTGAACAAACCACACACAATACACATTACACTTGGCCAATAATACGTTACTATTGCTGTACAAGGATCGGTTGATAATCGCCTATTAAAATTTCAAGATCTTCAATATTTTCTCAACGGCATTGTATTTAAATAAGCTCCTTATATCGTAGTAACAACGTTGAAATTCTATTGTATATGCTCATTTCAAAACTCTGCTTAAGGGCCCCTTTTCCCAAATGTATGTTTCTAAATCGTGTTGTTTTCAGAGAAATCGTCATATATAAAATCCTAAAAAAATATATAGTACAGATAAATGTTTGATCTAGTGACTTTTTTGGACAAAAACACAATATTTAACATTTAACTCGATCAAAAAAAATCAGAAGTAACATCGATTTTGAAAGCATTTTCAGTTTTATGAGAATTAGGGGAACGCTATTTTTATGAAAATTTTACATTTCATTTACTAATCAGGTTTAACAGGGATATTATTGGATAAATTTATAATTTGGCCCTTATTTTTTTTATATAAAATATAATACGTAAAATGCGACTCGCGCGCATCACGCCAATGCCGCCAGAGTCCAGCCGGACGTCATCGAGGAAGGACCTGTGCGTGTAGTCGCCGCTCGCGTATTAGAATCGAGTGGCGACTACAACGGCGAGCACGCCACAGTATAAATAAATCAGTACCTAGTTTGCAAGTGAATTTTAGAAAATCTTTGAATGCAGTGCTATTTTTTTTAAATAAAGGAATGTTTCCTTTCAGCAATATTTGCTATCTCTAGTATTTCAAGTACTTTCCTTCCAGGGCACATCGAAAATTTCCACACTGTATATATATACAAACAAATATTATATAAATATGCAAATATTGCTCGTTTAATAGTATAGGATAAGTAGTTAATTTATTTATCAACAACATTCCTAGGATAGCTAATAAAATCAAACTACTGATTTATTTATACAGTGGCGTGCTCGCTCGCCTCCATAGGTCACCGGCGTTCATGTCGCGCCGGCTCCTGCGCAACGCGGGCGCGAGCCGTCTCAGTGTCTAAAGTGCCTAAACTTTCAGGAAAAGGGGCTCTTAATACACGCGTAAGCAGAGTTATGCTTTGGACAATTTTCAAGTGCGCGTAATCTTTAATGCTCATCGGTAATAATGAGTGTTAAACATAGACAAACATAGATGGCGTTGTAAATCAGTCTATTGAAATATATTATATCAGTCAATACAACTAGTCATGAGATCATGACTCACACTCCGGTTCCTCATCCTCATCTGCATTATATCGGTCAATACGAATAATCACTAATGTAATCTATACTAATATTATAAAGCTGAAGAGTTTGTTTGTTTGAACGCGCTAATCTCGGGAACTACTGGTCCGATTTGAAAAATTATTTCGGTGTTAGATACCTCATTTATCGTGGAAGGCTATAGGGTATATATCATCACGCTACGACCAACAGGAGTGGAGCCACGGGGGTGAAACCGCGCGGAGCAGCTAATTACACTAGAACTGTAACTAGTAGATAGAACTACTTAGATTCAATTTATTTTATGACATGTATTTAAAAAAATACTTTACTTGATCTATGAATTGTGCTAAATAATGTAATTTTTAATAAATTTTTTTTTCACCTCAATTGTGCTGTGTACATACAATTTGGCTGGCATTTTACCGCAACATGTGATTAAATTTGTGTATAATTAGTCAAAATTGCCAGCTGTGATGTGTACCTATTTAAATAAATAAAAATAAATAATATCTCATGACTCACGCTCGGGCTCCTCGTCCTCGTCCGTATGGAACTGCGCGATGTGGGCCTGCAGCAGCCGCTCGGTGGGCAGCTTCACGTCGCACATCGAGCACGCGAACCGCACGCGCACCGGACTCTTCAGTGTGGAGTGGGCTTCCCGTCTGTAATGTGCAGATACCATTTCAATCATTTAGAAGTGTACTGTTTCTTTAGGCGCGTTGAGAGCAAGTGGGGTTTTGGTCGGTAGGAATCCGATAACCCACGGCCCCTCCCCCGGAGACCGTGGGTATCTATGCAAGATTTCCCCACTTTAAAAAAAAAAAAAAAAAAAAAAAGGTGCGTTGAGAGCAAATTTCAAGTTCGCGTCATAATACCGTCACGTCATGGAGTAAAGCGACGATTTTGGTATCTTTGAATCTTGCCATAGAAGTTTCACTTCTGACACGTGAGCTCGGAAAACACGCTCTTTTTTGTCAGATTCAGTTCAGTCGTAAATTCAGTGATCAGCTGATCAGCGATTACGCACGGACGCATGTTTGTAACTGCTGTGGAGCATGACTTCTGATGTTGTGAAATGCGCGAGTTAATAAGCGAACAAGTTGATATACACCAAAATAAATTCAACCATATTCCGATGAGTAAAGGTCGGATTTACAAAGAAGTGTTTTTTTGTTACTGATTCTATTTTCTCTTTATAAACCTTTAATCAAACACTAATTAAAAATTTTTCACAATCAGCAAATTTAATCCACACTAATACTGCATAAAGTAAAGATTTTATGTTTGTTTGTACCATAGACTATTTTTAAAGCCGTATATTCAACGTCACATACCTGTGTGCATACATGTGATTTCGCTGAGAGAATCTCTCTCCACATATCGGACACTGGTACGAGTTCTCCAATGGGCGACCCGATAGATGCCGTTTGCGATGTTGGTTCAGATTTGTTACCTGTCAATATAAAATAAGGGTGTTTAATATTTATAGGGTAAATAAAATAAAGTTCATTATTTTCCGGAGGCCCAAATGACTCAAAGTAAAAAATATGCTTGGTGTTGAGAACGAAAAATGTATAAACTAGGAAAAAGCGCACGCATTACGCATTTCAATTTATATGACGCTTTACATTTTAATTTGTCCACTAAATGCAATTGGTGTCTAAATTAATAGCATTTACATTATAACACATTTTATCCCAATTCATTTCAATCGAAACCAAGTGGATATTACATAAGTGGGATATAAGATGGTGAAATTAGTGTTAATAATTGTTGGCTATCCTATGTAATAAATAAATGATAAATAAATGATAAATAAATAAAATAAATAAGATAGGTTAAGTGTTAATATACAAACCTGTGCATATGCTTTGTCACAACCAGGCTCGGGACAAACGAAAGGCCTCTCTCCCGTGTGAAGTCGAACATGATTGTTTAAATTCGTCACCTTTAACAAAAGATTAAATTGTTTTATTAATTAGTAATGTAAGGGATCTATAATCTTACCATATTGAAGCGGATTAATTCAGACACAATTTATTTTAAAAATAAAATATTTCAAATCACGAAAGTTCTTCAAATACCTCACATTTTAAGGAAAATAGTATAATTCAGTTTATATAATAGATTTAGATTATCACATATTTTTAACCAATAAAAAAAGTTGGAATGAAAAATAAACGAAAGTATAAAATAATTGCATAAAGTACCTCATCAAAGCAAGGTACGCCACAGCAAGTTAAATTCTTTACAAAATATAATTTCATGTAGGTGCATAAAATAATTCGTAAATAATATAGCATATTTTTATTTTATTTTACTCACTTGGGTAAAGGCTTTGCCACATTCCTGACATTTATAAGGTCGCTCATTGGTGTGGATACGCAGGTGTGCTCGCAAATTATTCGACTGCGAGAACGCTGTAAAAACAATATATTATTACACATATTTTAAGAACAAGGAAAATCGAAGTCTTGAATAAATTAAGTAATTGTCAAAAGTAAATTTTAAGCATGTTATTTAATAAATTCAACACCTTATAACTATACCTACCAATCTTAATTCTTATACAATATTATTTAAATTTTCAACATATATATTACTGTATACTAATTTGTTATACCTAAGTAATTTCTTCTATAATGATCTTGAAACCCTGTAGTTCCAACACGTTTATATAGAATTTTAAGAGTAACTTAAATTAACTTTTTTTAAAGGTTACCCGCAAAAATCGAGACAACGCGAAAAAAGTTTTGTCCGCAAGTTTTATAATAGGTACATTTTAGTGCACAAATTTCTGGTTTCTAGGGTTTCAAACTGAAAATTAATTATTTAACTAATACAAACCTTTATTACAGAACGTGCACATGAACCGTCTCTCGGCGCGATGGTTCCGCATGTGATTTTGCAACTGCATATTTTTCTGGAATGACTTTTGACAGACATTACACTGATAATTTCCATAATTTTGATCCTGAAAATAACACGCCCTACATTGTTCTCCCAGAATATTAAATATTTCAACTAAATTCATGAAATGTTTTATACGATTTTGAAGATAATCTCAATAATATTAGTAAACATGTTAGTGATATCACATGAAACAAAAATATAGTGATAGTATGAAACAAAAACATTATAAAATTAAGTCCATTATCAAATGAGTGATACTAGATTTTTGTTATTTCTTATAAGACCTAAAATTTACATTCGCGCTAGTCTATCAGAGCTGACCTTATAATTACTTTGATAATTTTCCTCATAATATTAATTTAAGTTTTTATTTAATTTAAAGTATGTATAGATGTAATAAATAATAATTAAAAAAATCAAGTGTCTTATTCAACACATTATTTATTTTATTTTACCTGTCTGAATTCTTTTACTGTCTAAAAATAAACTATGTATATAAATAGCATCATCAAAAACATGTGATATAAACATAATAATCCACATAATGAATTGGAAAACAAGTTTAACAGACATCGAGAGCTATTTATAAAAATATAAGTAAAAAATGACAATATCCAAAACACAGACCCAATCAAGTTGAGGAAAATGAGGAATAAAATCAGTTTATGTCTATAAATTAAATTAATAACAGAGAATCCACTATAACATACAGGGTTAGTTTTCAATGACCGGCCAAATTTTCAGAAATGGTTCAGAATCGATAACATTTTCGATCTAATGAAAAAAAAAACGTTTTTTTTTTAATTAGATTTCATTCCTGTCCGCCACTAAAAAGCGAACGTGTGGATATTACAAAAGCACAATTCAGTTCAACAACCTAGATAGGTAGAAGTTAGCACACACATAAATTTGGCGATGCGCGCACGCACACAAGTGCATTGATTATCGCGTGTTTACGATTTAGGAAATTTTTAAGACATTTTCAAATGAATGCTATTATTTTATTTTTTTTTATTAGACAATAATATTTCAAATGTACCTTTGGTTTAATATCTAGATCTTAATTTTAAATTTTGGCTGGTCATTGAAAACTAACCCTGTATAATTAATTCTGAAGTAATAAAATACTTCCAAAATAGCTGCCAGACGAACATATTATTATATTCATAATATGGAACAATTGCTCTTGTACTTATTTTATTCCTATATCTAGTTTTACTAATATAATATGACTTACCTCTTCATTATTAGACGATTGTTCTGAAGTGCCTTGATCATTGTCTCCTATGGTCACCTCTGGCACAAGTGGCTGGCATTTGAAACAGGCATATACTCCATCCTTGCCAGTTTCGAATAGTTGCTGAAATTAAATACACATTATATAGAGAAGTTATTTTAATTGACAAAGGGTGGTCTGGAGTGTTTTAGAAAGATACTTAAACAAACTGAGTTCTAGCTGGATAGTGTAAGTTACTTACTAATAGGGAAAGTTAAGAATGAATTCAATCTAATTGGACAATCATATGAGAATATAACTAACTAGCGGTCCACCCCGGCTTCGCCCGTGGTACATATTTACGTTTTCTGGGATAAAATATTATAGCCTATACGGATTCGGAGGAATCCCTCTACGTAATGGTAAAAGAAATTTTGAAATCGGTCCAGTACTTTTTGAGCCTATTCAATACAAACATACAAAATACAAAGGTTTCCTCTTTATAATATTAGTATAGATTAATTTGTGATGAATTTAACAGTACTAAAAGTAAAACATATACCGCTTCTGTTTTGCACTACAATACATTAGATACAGTATTAAGGCTAATTCAGAGGTCATAAATTGGCACCGTTTTCTAGATTAAGTATTTATTTATTTATTTTTATTTATTGATTACACTTTATTGTAATACAATCATTAAATAATAAGAAACAATAAAAAGAAAATATGGTACTAGAAAGATGTAGTACAATTGGCGGCCTTATCACTAAGCAGTGATCTCTGCCAGGCAACCAAGCGGCAAAAAAGCAAAATATTTTTTACTTAAATAAAATTTTGGAAATGAAATTAGAAATTTTATAGTAGGTATTCTTATTGCTGATAGATTGGAAGACATGGTTAATGTAATTCTGGTATATTTTATTGAATAGTGAACTGATTTTGATACTTAATTCTTTTTTTTAACTTGAAAGGTGTGCCTTCTGGTTGGTCCCATTTAAATTTTGTCTAGGTCTGACAATTGGAAAACAATTTGCTTTTTTTTAATGATTATTAATTATTAAAGTTTTTAAATAAAATGTAGAATTTTATTAATTTTTTCACCATTCATCATGTTTAAATATAAAAAAATATTATATCAAATAGCTGATATAATATTTTTAAGTATATTATTATAATTTATAAGTATCTTTTGCAACTAACTTTACATGGAATATTTTTTTAAGATGTGTTCCATAAAATTATATGAGTAAACATGTGATTTCATAAAAAAAAATCTTAACAAAAAGTAAATAAATGAATAAATTAAATAAATAAAAATATATATGATTACGAAACTACGGTTTTCGTAAACTTTGATGCCTTTCTGATCGTTAAAATAAAGCCATAATTCTCAATATCAACTGATATAGAACGCAGAGAACTAACATTCAGCAATCAAAGAAAAAAAATAAACACTAAAGTTTTTATGCGGCGCGGAGCCAGACGTAAAAAAAACTGAGCGACGGACCGAGCGACGGTCGAGGTAAATAAAAAAAATAAGGCGGGCTCGTTTCGAACTAAGTTTTTTTGTTTTAATTGGTCTAGAAGATTGTTAAAAAGTAATGCTAGCGTTATAATTGTGCATGTGCAATAGTTTTTGATTAATATCTTCTGGAAATACGGTTTAGAATGTTATTTTTATAACTATCACGCAATGAAAACAAAAAATATTGACCGCATACGGCACGGCATAATTATCATATATGCACAAATCTACATACCTCTGCTGGCTTTAAACATATTCCACATTTATCCATTATTGAAACACTTTTTTCCTCTTGAAAAACATAAATATACAATTATTTTTCGATAAAATGAAACACTTTTACAATTTGACGACAAGTCGTCGGAAAAGGGGACAAGCAGATGCGGGGTGGGGCACAGGCAACACCACAGATAATGCCATTGCAAAGTTTGTAATGGTTTAGAATTTAGATTTTAGAATTTATCTAAAACTTTGAAGAGCAATATTCAAGAATCAATTATAATTGACTATAATCTTAAATTTAGATATACTGTAAAAATGTATGGAAGATTTTTCTCAAAAAATACAATATTGCTTTCATTATGAAGTACAATCTTGTCGAGAAGTGACGTATGGAACGGCAGTGTCAAGCGTCAGCTGTCGCTTCGACAGCTGACATTTCATAATTTTGAATAACACATTTCCTAGCCCTTGCATACAAATTACAAAGTTCAAGTGAATAATTTTAGATATTTTTCCATAAAATACGATTTTCTTTCATTGCTTAATTTACGAGCCATACATCAGTGCTTAAGAATAGTTTTACAAACAATGTGAATTTTTATCGTGAAATCTGAATTATAATCATTGAAACTATACTTGTTGTTAGCAATATTCGTATCAAATCATGTCTGAAAAACCAGTGGTAGCAAGTGGGGCTCAGCCTATAGTAAAAATAGGGCATTACACGTTAGGAGCCACACTTGGAGTTGGAACTTTTGGAAAAGTAAAGATTGGTGAACATCAACTTACGAAACACAAAGTCGCTGTGAAAATCCTCAACAGACAAAAAATAAAGTCTCTCGATGTCGTTGGAAAGATTAGACGAGAGATACAAAACCTTAAGCTTTTTAGGCATCCTCATATTATTAAATTGTATCAGGTAAGATAAGTTGGTTGTAACTCTATTGATAACTGTAGCTAGCAATTTAGAACATAAAAATCTGACAAATGTCTTTGTAATTCTTTGTTAGTTTTTGCTTGTTCTTATCATTGATCAACTCTAATTAGAATAAGAAAGAAAATTAAAACAAATGCATTCACATTTTGAATTAATAATGTAATATTTCTTCAATACATTTTTAGGTAATATCCACACCAACAGACATTTTTATGATTATGGAGTATGTCTCAGGAGGTGAACTGTTTGATTACATTGTGAAAAGGGGTAAACTGCAAGAACATGAGGCCCGTAGGTTCTTTCAACAGATTATATCTGGTGTGGACTACTGCCATAGACACATGATAGTCCATAGGGATCTGAAGCCAGAGAATTTGTTGTTGGATCACAATATGCATGTAAAGATTGCTGATTTTGGTCTATCCAACATGATGATGGATGGAGAGTTTTTGCGAACATCATGTGGCTCGCCAAATTATGCTGCGCCTGAGGTAAGATAATATGATAATTGACAATGGATATACTTAACATGCCTTAATGATACATGCCTTTTTACTAATATCTTTTTTATTGTTTTATAATAATTAGTATTGTTGTTTTTTCTATTTTTAGATCATTTTATGAGGAAGATAGGATGTTATGATATTTCTTCATAACATCCTATCTTAAGCTAATTGTAAAACAAAGAAATTTGTTACAGGTTATATCAGGCAAACTGTACGCAGGTCCAGAAGTAGATGTATGGTCATGTGGAGTCATCCTGTATGCACTACTATGTGGTACACTACCATTCGACGATGAACACGTCCCAACTCTGTTCAGAAAGATCAAATCCGGAATATTCCCTATCCCTGAGTACTTGAACAAGAGCGTCGTCAGTCTATTATGTAACATGATGCAAGTGGATCCCATGAAGAGAGCAAGTATAGAAGACGTGAAGAAACACGACTGGTTCCAGAAGGATCTCCCCGAATACCTGTTCCCATCACCTGTGGAGCAGGTATTTATTAACTATGTACGGACTACAGTACCTTTATACAGTTAAGCAAAGGAAATTTTACTAACATCACAAATATTAAGTAAATTGCGTAAGTGCACACTTCACCATAATTTTGATACATGTCTTCATATCATGGTGGAAATTATTATTAATTTTACACAGTGATGTGGGAACATCATATATCATCAACTCATAATGACATAACAGCAATAAAACAATTTTGACATTTTTGGGGTGTTGGTAAATTTATTTCATTTTAAAATTTGTTCACATGGATTAATTTGTAGTCAAATAAGCTAAATTAATAAATAAAACAAAATTTCTAGATTTAGTTCCTAGTAACGATTAGTTTTATTCAAAGTAAATCTCCTTATGATTACATAATATAATTTAAGAAAGAGCAAACTAAATTAATCTGCCAGCCAAACAATAACTTACTTATCTCATTTTACACAATGAATACAATTTTAATGAAACACAATACCTTTCTTAACAAAAATACATTTATTAGATTAATTTATTACTTTAAAAGTTATTTCATTAAACATGTAGCCCAAATTACCTGCAAAATTGTAGGTACCATTCCATATACTTTTAACAAAAACACAAAAAATTTACTAAAATAGGAAAAAATGCCATAACAAATTATAATTTAACAGGATAGTGGAGTAATAGATACAGAAGCAATAGCGGAAGTCTGCGATAAGTTTGGAGTGCGTGAACAAGAAGTGCACAATGCTCTCTTGAGCGGAGACCCGCACGATCAACTGGCTATAGCATACCATCTGATCATTGATAACAAACGCATGGCAGACGAAGCCGCAAGGGCTGAAATCAAGGACTTTTATGTAGCTAGTGAGTTCATAATAAAATGACTTTAAAAACTGTATATTTTATTAAGTTTATAGCACTATTTGATTGCTTCTTGAGATATTTTTTAAGAATTAGAAAAATTATAAAAAAAATTCGATTTCGAAGTGGGATTTGAACCCGCGTCTTTCGCCTAACACCGGGACGACGCGACGCCTGACTTCTCGGCCACTCGTGATCCCGCCATAGCAATCGAGTTTATTGTACTCATTAGGTTTTATGTGTCTAAGGGACACCACGCCATCTATTGAGCTTTATGAACAACCATTTCAACCAATTTTTTTTTTCTATACTAAAATCATTATATCTGAAAATTTTCATAATTACATTAAAAAATTACAGATGCTTCGCCGCCCGCAGTGACTGAAACACACCGTCCGCACCCTGAACGTATAGCCCCATTACGGGATAAGTCGTCGCCCGCCGCACAGCCGGCCGCGGATAAGCAACGCGGTACGCCTGTTAAACGGTCAGTAGATAGAATTTTATTTAAATTATTTGCTTCTCAAATCTGTAGAAAGGTAGAAGTTATGAAAAATATAAGACCATGTTGCTGAAGTGTAATGCAGGTTTTGACAATCGGTAGAGTTTATCTATTAACATTTAACAACATTGATGAACTATAAACCACTAGACTTACAATAGCGTATTAAATAGTCGTAGGTCGTCGAAGAATATCGGCGCAGCGTTGTATAAAACATTCATTGAAATTTAGACCTTATTTCGTGGCAGTAATGTTTAAAGTCTATTGTGTCGCTTATTAGAAAATTCTGCCTACACGTATGCAAATTTTTGCTTCGAACAAGCCTTTAGCGTGGTAGTGAGTCTTTATATTTATTGTACGTCAATGATTAGCACACAAACAAACGCAAAAACATTTGATTGATTTGAATTCGGCAGGCCCTTTTTTCTGAGTAATAATAATTATTTTCTATATTTCAGAGCTAAATGGCATTTGGGCATCCGATCCCAGAGCAAGCCAAACGATATAATGTTGGAAGTGTTCCGCGCTATGAAGGCTTTGGATTACGAGTGGAAAGTCATCAACCCTTATCATGTTAGGTCAGTATCTATTTTCATAAGAAAAAAAATTATAAAAAATTGTTTGTGTAATATTAATTACATACAATATATGCTATGTAGCTTATCTCAGTAAAAAAAAAATGTTTATAGTTCTATTGAATTCAAATTTAAATGTTTATAAAAATACTAGGGTCCGCACGCTCAACAAAATGACGCAGAAGTACGTGAAGATGTCGCTCCAACTCTACCAAGTGGACTACAAGTCTTACCTCCTCGATTTCAAATCCCTTTCAGGGGAAAAAGAAGACCCAGAAGATGAAACAGCCTCCCCCCTCGCACAAACCCCCGTCAACCCCCTCCCGTCCCCCATGCAAACACAGGGTCACCACACTATGGAGTTTTTCGAAATGTGCGCAGCCCTAATTATTCAATTGGCTCGATAGGTATTGTATTACCTGTCTAAATAAATCTGAATTATACAAAACATGATAAGCTTTAGATACATTGATTTATTACTGCATCAGATGAGGTATATGGAAATGTTTCAAATTTGTCAATTTTGACTATACATTTTTACAGACATTCAGGTTAAATACAATACAATGATATGCAAAAAATAGTATTGTCTCTACACAAAGTTTGTTTATACCAAATTGAACCTTATTGCAAATGCAGTTCATCCCAATTTTTAAGAAATCATGCACTATCTACAGTAGTAATAAATCAATGTTTAGTTAGTAATAAATATGTGCAATGAAATAAGTAATATCATCGCTATGCCAAAAAAAAATTAAAACGGGGGCTTATTTTTTACGAACTTGAATGAAAAATATGTGTTGCGAGCGATACGTCAAAACGCTTTAAAATATTTGGATCATATGTCATCATAATAATGCTACACTAGCTAAATTAATATGTACACATAGACGTTAGACAAATTACGAATAATTTCACCATTTATTTGAAAGCGTTAAATACGAACGAAATGAAATGTAAATCTATACTTATAATAAATCTGTAGAGAGGCCAATTCTGTACATGAAATATATTTAAAAAAAAACTATGAAGGGGTGATAAGGGATCGCTACTGATGCCAAAAATGCAATCAGTAAAATTTTTGTCTGTCTGTCTGTCTGTCTGTCTGTCTGTCTGTCTGTATATTCGTTATAGAAACAAAAACTACACGACGGATTTTAACGAAATTTGGCACAATTATTCTTCATACTCCTGGGCAGGTTATAGTATACTTTTTATTACGCTACGATCAATATGAGCAGAGCAGTGAAGGGAAACATTGGGAAAACGGGAGAAGTTACTCCATTTTTTAAGCTTCCGTCGCGTGTGCATCCTTAATGGTTAAAGCTACATAGAAATCATGTACGACACAAATGTTCTTAAATTATTATTATTATATAAAAATAAATATCTAGACAGCATATGTCTATCTTTTAAAATTGACTCACAATAACACGTGAAACTTCAATAGCTTAGCAATTCGGAGCTTTCTGATTATATTTGTCTACTCTTACGTTTACTACACTCTCACTCATCCCTAATTAAAAAAAGTTAACATTATTACCTATTCAATAAAAAAAGAATCATGTAAATCGGTGTAGAAACACCAAAGTTATACATGAAATACGCTATAAGTCATCGCGCGTGAATACAGAATCATGCCATAAGGATTATTTTTGTGTATCAGTTGCCGCGTTCGACGCGCTTCGCGGCGCGCGGGAGCTATAAAAAGGCGGCGGGTCCGCACCCGTTTCGCGTTGTCACGGCATCACGTGTGAACGGCTGAACCGATTTCGATAATTCTTTTTTTATTATATTCCTTGAAGTACGAGGATGGTTCTTATGTGGGTAAAACGTAAATATGTACCACGGGCGAAGCCGGGGCGGACCGCTAGTTGTGAATAAAATTATTGTGTGAAGAAATGGGATCGCACATATTGTCTTCCTTAGATAAATGGGGTCCGTTAGTGTAAGAATACCCGTAATTTATAAATCTACTAATATAATTAATAAATATTACTAAAACTATTCTTAACAAACCAAAAGTTCTTTGTAGTATATTTAGAAAATTTTCTCCTCTTGCAGTATCTCTTGCTAATTTTCAACAAAATACATCGACAGAATTACTAATAGTCCATTGAATGAGTCCCTCCAAGGGGGGTCTAGAGTGCGAGAGTTAGTAACGTAAGATGTTTTTCTTCGGAAACATGTCAAGAGTCCCTAGGTAATAAACATACTAAAACCCCGGGACACTAGGAGGAGCCCCGGAGTGGGGGGAGGGGGGAAAGGGTCCATTTTTTTCATTTTTCGCTTAAATCTCAAAAACGGTACATGTTAGAGAAAAACTTTCAAGGAAAAGTGGAAAGGCCATAAAATTATCTACAAGTTGTACTTAAATAATTTTTTCC
>CAJQZM010038204.1:0-25922 GCA_907164665.1 Colias nastes | reverse complement strand
ACCAACATTAAGTAAGGTATTCGAGAAGTTAATATTAAACCAATTGAGTAGTCATTTTGCATCTAATAATTTACTGCACACCAAACAGTTTGGTTTCACAAAGGGGCGCTCAACCACAGATGCTGGAGTTGCACTTCTAACACATACCTATATATAAAGCATGGGAAAACTCAAAAAATGCTCTGGGGATATTTTGTGACCTCTCCAAGGCATTTGACTGCGTTGAACATTGTACTTTGTTACGTAAACTTAATCACTATGGAATTAAAGGAAAAGCCCAGAACCTCATAGCGTCATACCTGCATGATAGGATACAGACTGTAGTTGTTAATGGAGAACGTTCTAGCGGTGCGTCAATTAACATTGGTGTTCCACAGGGGTCAATTTTAGGTCCCTTCTTGTTCTTGGTATATATTAATGATCTTCCCTATTATTTGCAGGATAGGTGTGAAATAGTTCTGTTTGCAGATGATACCTCATTAATTTTTAATGTGGATAGGCATGACCCAAATGTTGACGAAGTGAACAGTGCTCTTTTACACATATCTGAATGGTTTACTGCCAATAATTTATTATTAAATGCCAAAAAAACCACTTGTGTTGAATTTTTACTTCCTAATGTAAAAAAGTTGAACAGAGATATTACCTTGAACGGGGAGGTATTGCATCCTACTGAGTCTACTGTATTTCTAGGGTTAACATTGGACGAGAAACTACAGTGGGGAGCCCATGTCAACACCGCTGCAGGTAAGCTCAGTTCAGCTGCATATGCAGTCCGAAAAATAAGGCATCTCACCGATGAAGATACAGCTAGATTGGTTTATTTCAGCTACTTTCATAGCATTATGTCCTATGGAATTCTACTGTGGGGCAGGGCTGCAGATATAGAAACTATATTTATCTTACAGAAAAGAGCCATTCGCTCTATATATAATTTACGTGCTCGGGACTCACTAAGAGATCATTTTAAGAATACTGGTATCCTTACTGTACCATCACAGTATATATTTAATAATATTTTGCATGTACACAAAAGCTCCGACTTACACACAAGAGTAGGAGATAGACACGATTATGGCACAAGGAACAGGAATAGAATTGAAATGCCATTTTTCCGATTAGCTAAAGTTAAAAATTCATTTATGGGTCAAGGTATACGCTTTTACAATAGAATTCCTCATAATATTAAAGAGTTTAGTAGTTCTAAATTTAAAACTTATATAAAAAATGTACTAGTTCAGAGAGCGTACTACAGTATTCAGGAATATATGGACGATAAAGACCCATGGAGGGTTATCGCGTAAAAACCACAGGACAGTTCTTTGGCATATTATGATATATTATGTAGTTAGATATAAGTTACATATTATGTAATATTGACATAATTTAAAAGAGCAACTATGGAGTTTCTTGCCGATTCTTCTCCATAGATACTGCTTTCCGAATCGGTGGTAAATGTTAAAAATACTCATGTAATGACGATTCGAAAGTGCTACTAAATAGTAGTCTAATTGAATAAATGAATGTTTGAGTTTGAGTTTAAAAATGATATTTTTTTTAATTTATTGTCAAATTTGAAAATAAAAAATTAGATGACATACACTTTTTTCATTCATTTGTTTTATTCTCGTGAACAATACGTTTTGTCAACTTGTTCTTGTAATTGTAATTTTTTTGAAAACTTAATGGTTTTTTATAAATTTGTTATTCTATAGGCAATTTTATTTATTAAAAGCTCTTTATTATGCCTGACTTAACATCACTGGAAATCATTAGGGCTGATGAAATGAGAAGAAATGGCCATCCGCCATACCTACAGATCGATTGCCTCAAGGCTTCGTCGACCAGCATCAACGATTCATCGCAGCATCCAGCGGTACAGATCGTCTAATTCTCTTGTGAGGAGGAGGGGTCAAGGTAGAAAAAGATGTACATCGAGGCGAGATGACAGTTTTTTACAACTTGGAGTTCGTAGGAATACGCGATTAACGGCTGTACAAGCTCGAAATGAACTGGAAGACGTTCGAGGAGTACGAGTAAGTGAGCGTACAGTTCGCAGGAGATTTGAAGAAGTTGGTTTAGGGTCGTATATACCTGCCAAAGGACCAAAACTTGAGAGACGTCACCGCGTAAGCCGATTAAGCTATGCGCGAGAACATCGTCATTGGGATTTGAACGAATGGCAGCAGGTTCTCTTTACTGATGAGTGCAGAGTTCTTTTAAAACAGATCGATGGGAGACAGCGAATATGGAGACGCAAAGGAGAACGCCACATTACTTATTTCAAATTTCTTTATTTTTCAATAAAAAATAACGAAGACTTTTCAAAGTCGTTGTTAAAAGATGTTAATCAATTTGTTATTTTGTGTCTAATTACATTTTCGTCAAATATATGCGTTATTATCTCATAGTCTCACTTTTTTGTGAGACGTGCCGGTGTGTATATTATAATAGACTAATAAAATGTAAAGATTAAAGTAGGTATACAGGGTGTCCCACTAATGGTATACTAAGCGCGACGGGCCTTGTAGTTTTGCATACACTGATCACGTAAAAAATTATTAAACAACAAAATTACGTCAAAAATTTTTTGCTAAATTTATCCTGAAAATCCATGTTTTCTTCTCTAGCTTCGCGCAGCCGGCATATACCGCTTCTCTAATGTGAGCATTTTGTCTATGAAAATATAATCTTAAACGATAGCTCACGTGCTAGTGGCAAAGTTGGGCGGGTTGCTTGTTATGGGTGTACAACATAGTTTTAGGAATTCATCTATTTAAAAAAAATGTATCTGGAATTTTATAAGTATTTTTTACGTACTCAACGTATGCAAAACTATAACCTCCTTTGAGCTTAGTATACCACCAGTGGGACACCCTGTATAAACATACAATATCAGTTTATACAAACCAAAATAAAATATCAAATAAAATAATACAAAGATTAAACATTCCTTTACCTAATAGACCTCGTTATAATAACAACACATTTGTCTGAATACAATAATTCCTACAGCCCGTTTTTACAAATGTCATGGTAAAAGAATTTTAACAGAAAATGTTTTATTGTGAAAATGTTTTATATGCTAGAAATAAATGAAGTGATATTTTTCACTTGTCATTCAGCAGTGGTAAGCGGTCAACAGCCGCGCCGCGGCCGGCCCAATACATTTGCTTATAAATTCTTTTATATCATAAAATGTAATAAACGTAATGAAATAAAAGGAGTGATGACAACACACTTTTCGTAGAATTTTACATTATAAGTAAATCTGGTCGGATATTTTCAGATTTGATTAATTTTATTTTATTAAATTCAGATGATTCAAATCGCAAAATTACACACATATCTGTTACAGTACTCCAAAATTAATAATGCGCATGCAGATCTTCGCTAATTATCGTATTTCCAGAAACACCCGAATCACCCCGAATCATTGAATCGTAAGTGCCCTAAATAATGCACTTGCATCTTGCACCTTGTTCGAAAGAAATAGGAGTCAATTCAGAGTCATACACAATCGAAAACAATTCAGGCGATAGGTGACGGTAGCCTGTCATTAAAAAAATTCAAAAATCCGTCAGTCGTCTTTATACAGGGTGTCCCACTGTTGGTATACTAAGCTCAAAGGAGATTATAGTTTTGCACACGCTGAGTACGTAAAAAATACTTATAAAATTCCAGACACAGTTTTTTTTCAAATAGATGAATTCTTAAAACTCTATGTGTATACCCATAACAAGCAACCCGCCCAGCTTTGCTACCAGCACGTGACCTCTCGTTTAAGATTATGTTTTCATAGACAAAATGCTCACATTAGCGAAGCGGTATATGCCGGCTGAGCGAAGCTAGAGAAGAGAACATGGATTTTCAGGAAAAATTTAGCAAAAATTTTTTGATGTAATTTTTTTGTTTAAGTATTATTTTCGTGATCAGTGTATGCAAAACTACAAGCCCCTTCGCGCTTAGTATACCAATAGTGGGACACCCTGTATATTGGTGGTGACCGCACGTATTATCTCTGTATGGAATTATATAGAGCTGCTGTTACATACCCTTCTTAGTTTTGTTTCAAAGTTGAATTTTCCGATAAAATGATTATTTACACAGGTAGCAGATAGCAGTGGGGAAAGTGAAAATTAATAAGAGCATAATGAAAGTTCTGATCATTCTACGATATCAGAAATAGAGATAATCCCTGATTCTGTAAATCCTTTGGACTGAGATTTTAATGATTAGATTTCTACAATTTAAATGTAAACCAGTGTTTGAAAATCATTTTTTTAAAGATAAACTTTTTCTTATTTTAACCTTCCATACATCCACCATTACGCCAGCTTCAGTAAGCCACTTTAATAGTTCTAAGTATAAAATTTTCTGAGTAAATCAATACAACAAATATATATTCGCAATCGTGTGGCTTATCCTCGCTATTAACTTACATTGAATTATCGAAACAAATTTCGTTACTTATCTCTTTTACCATAAAATCACAATAAAACTCATAATTCTAATAAACTATGCATGAAGAAAATACATTTAACCACTCTATATACATATCATCTTCGGAGGCTCGGGGAATATGACAGTTGCCGAACAGTGACGAATTTTTCTATGCGCATTATCAGTTTGGGAGTACTGTAATTGTATAGAAACTATATTCCAATTGTAACTTTCAACATTCTATTAGTTTTAATTAGCACATAATTTTTTTGAATTTTTCATAATTGTTCACCAATAGCAAATAATTAACACATTCCCACAAACGTTCGCATGTAAAATTTCATTCGATTGAAACTAGCAGGTTATTAACTTTTCTTATTAGGACGCCAACGGAAGCGAACTATATGGCGATGTTATTAAACAAACAAATGGCGTGATTTTTAAAGGAAAATCGTCCAGATGAGCGCTGTATCTTGTGACATGAACGAAAATAATTTGACGCAGCCGTTCTTCGGACGACATACGGAGACACGTGGGCACGATATATTACACGCGAGCCGCACACTAAAAATATTGTGTTGGCAAATTAATGGGCATTCCCGACGGTAGGTTGTGGGATGAAAGGAAGTGCCTTTTATATGTGAAACGTTGGTTTTATATGAAAATGCGCGGCAGCCGGTCACACCTGTCCACGCGCTTTGCTGCGTCCAAGTTTTGAGTAAAACCGACGGCAGGGCCGCCAGAAAACAGAATGAGGTCATAAACCTTAGGGTGACCATATGATAATTTATAACAACACATCTTTCATAACTCCCACGTTTTACTTTTGCGTTACTTACATAAATGTTGTGACGTATAAAATTTATTAGTCACTCAAATTTCTTTGGATTTCTGTATTCCTACAAACAGCTATCCTCGATTCCTTCCTTTCCCTGTCACTTGTCACTTATCAACTTTACTGCCCTTAAAACGTTACAATACCTTAAGCTTTCTGGAAATTTTTATTTTTTAATTATCGTCGTTATTGGCAGCCCTACCTAGAACGGATGTGACAAAGAAGACATGTGTAGTGGTGTGCGTCAGTTTCGTAATAATTGAACAGATTAATAACCCTCCAGGGTGTTCATATTTCGCCGTCCGACAGCCGCCGTCGCTAGCGATATACGTGGGTACTCTCTGCTATGTCTAATTACTATGTACGTTTATAATTATCATACCATAAAAATAGGAGCTTTATTTTGTAAATTAACAGCCTATAGAATGCCCTGAACTACTACTACATCCGGGTTTCGACAGAGGTAAATATTATACAAGACGACGACCGAACATCAAATTAAAAGGTGATGCTTTTATGATATTGGTAAGTCATTTATATAACTTCGAAATTAGATTTCCGCTAAAGATAAAAATGTAGCAAACGGAAGTATGAACCATATAGTTTAAAGTATTAACCGCTCATTAATCCGTCGTATATACCACGAACATATTGCACTAACAAGGGTAACTAAGCATTGTATCTTAATATATTGCTAACAAGAATAAGTATCCTGAGGAAGGGCGGGCGGTATAAATATGCGGCACGTGCGCCAACGCAGCTGGCGACCACGTGGCCTCCTCCTTACGCGTTCCCGTAAAAATAGATCATTGTCTTCAGTCGCGGACACGCCCACTAAACATATTGAATACCACATCAAAAGGCATAAAACTTTATCGATCCAACACTGTTTAGATTCCAGCTTTCATGAGCTGTAATGTTTTTACAGGTCTATGAGCATCCATGTTTTATGATGTTAAATGTTTGAACGCAACATAAATTGTTCGCGAAGTTACAGACTTTTTTGTTTGACTTCGTTTTATAGACTTTAAAGCAGCGTTCTGTTCTACTGCTACATTATTTTCATCTTGAAAGAAAATTTATTGCTGTTACATATTATTGGAATAGTTGTCTTTATGGAAAGAAAGTTACCTCCCACATATTAAAATAAATAACGTAGTAATCTACAAACCAAGTTAAGTTTGTTAAGCACACTGAACAACATCGAACAATAATCTAAAAAGCTCTAAATAAACAAGTTGCTTTTTAGCTTATTTTTCAATTAAAAAATTCTTAACTTACGTCATATATGTGACTTATGATGACTAAAAATGGGAAACAAAGGCCAAGTCACCTCACTTCCGCAAGAATTACATCCGTTTTGTAAGACAGCTCTTAAACTTCCTCTATCAACACAAAGGCACACTTTATAGAGTGTCATTATTTCGTACTTATATTTATAAAAGTACTTGGTGACACCTTAAGGATGTCTCATGTCGTGTGCATCCTCAAATCTTTTCAAAAGAACAAAAAGCGTTTTAATTTTGGCGAAACAGAACCTTCGTTGTATGATACCTACAAAAAGTAGTAATTCATTACAGTACAGTTATTAAAATCATATTTTTATGACAAGTTAATGTACTAGATACTAGAAAGATGCACACATGCACATATATTTTCAACTCCTATAAATAATTGAATTTACACGAACTCGTAATTACTTTAACATTGGACATCGCAACCAAATTAAGTATCAATATTCCATGTTATAAAATAATTGTTTGAACCATCCAACCTGACTTCATAATGCTGACTTTCAATAGCAAGAGGGTAAATGCCGTAAAGTGCAATTTAAATACGCTTCAAGCCCCGAAACCTTCTCCTCTTCGATCGATATGCGTCGGCCATTTTGAATTTTCCGACCAATGCCCGTAGCCATGGAAAGCCGTTTCCATAGCAACGCGACGCGGCTGCCTGAAGGGGAAAGTGTCACGGGGCAGGCTGTATACGTTGAATAGCCTTGATTGTGAAGTTCTAGATATATCATTATGTACATAACTTCATAGGCTGCATACAGAATAGAAGAAAGTTATAATTCTGATATTTTTTTTTTAGAAACAAAGTGTGCTTTTTACTCCTAAACTGGCATCGATGTATTCATGTGTTTATATGTTCAATGTAATTTAATACAATGAATACTCATAAGTTTAGGATAAGAAATAATTAGGATAATTATTGTCAATTCAATGTTATTGAAAATTTAATTAAAGCAAAAACACTTGAAAGCATGCGAATCGAAATATGAAATCATGTAAACGCTGTTTTATGAAACATTGAAGGTACAAATGAGCTTGCTCATTCTGCACTATGTTTACCCGTATTATTGGTTAATTTATAAACATTCCCTTAGCATGAACAATCAACAATGTATTTCCCGACACTCCGTATTAGTGAATAATAGCAGTATTCACTGCTTGTTCTATACCCAGTATTCATTTCTAACTGTGCATTGTGCTATAATGTTGTGCCAACACCGTTGCTTCTACCACAATGACATCGTCATGCTAAATCCTTTGACAGTCAAGTAAATTTCAGTGTGAACAACTTCCTTCTCTTTCATAACGCACAAACCGCTTCGGTTGCTCTTTGAGCACTTTACATTGTTTATAGACTTGTTTACAACTCTAGTGGTATTGCGAACACACCTGCGACCTACCTGTATGTAAAGCGAAATCTTTAAGACTTACCTTTACTGTTTCCTGCGTTTGTTGGCTAACAATAGGCCATAAGAACGCTCCATCGATGCGCTATTCAATGCCTCTTGTTACATTACCGTTCAAAATGTTCTTAAAGTTTGTATTTATTCAATGAATCCCTGTGACACCTCTATTACTCGGAAATTGTTCACGTAGTGTTGCTAATTCTTTATTGTAAATTTGTTGAAACATATTATACCCAACTCTTATAAACATTTGTTCAACAAAACACATAAACCAGTGGAATGTTACGGCTACTCAGTAAATTCAATTTTATATTCAGCTTTATCTACTAAGACGACAAGAACATGGTCGTATTAGTTAAATCGATAATAATATGTTGTAATGTAAGTAATTTGAATACACATAAAAATACAAACACGATAAATACAAGTTAGATTTCATCTTCAACATCGTCCACCTACAGCGAAGCAAGCATAATCATTTACCACATTAGTGTTATCTATACAGAAATGTAGGTACCTATATCAGTAAAAAATTGTTTTCATTACTTCAAGACGATTCAACAGTAGAGCACTTATACGAGTTGTAAGGAAAATTTACTTGAAACTTTTTAATGAAATGTGCATTGGTAAATGTACCTTTTTCTTCTGTCTGTTCTGTTTTTGTGATTTATATCTTGATAAACCCTTTAGTAGCGTCAGCAATGAAAATATTATTTCATAAATAAACCGAATAAATCTGAATCTCCATGACCTGGCTTACATAGAAATCTTATCTTAAACAAGGTCTCAGCCCACACACGAACCAAAGATCATTGACTCTGCAGGTGTCGAGGCGCGCATCTCGCGTGACGTCACCGAGCATTGCCTTACAACCTTATGCGGAGCGGCGCCGGCGCAAGCGCGCTCATTCCACGCTCAACAATGCGCATTATGTTTTGATTTACGTTTCTATGACCATATACGTGAAATAATGCATTTATCCCTTTTCTTTATTCAAACTATTGTTGCGGCCAATGCATGGATTAATAATTCATGATTTTAGAATACTGCTCCTTAACAAATAATTGGCAATAAAAATAATTTTGCTTAAACCGTAGTGTCAACAGAACCAATTTGCTTAAACGCTCACTGTGGCCATTTGCGCACACCTGGTTAAATAAGGAGACAGTAAAAAACTTACTGGCCATTTCCAAGGAACTCTCTCGTGATTCTTGCATTTCGGTTTTCCATATTAAGCAGATCTTCCACTAAAGGTTTGGTGTTTGTTTTTGCCTCTAACTCAGCAAGGAAAGTTGCCACGGCCATATAATCAGCGACATAAGTAAAGGACCCTATTAAAAGAAATCACTGCCTTCCTCCGCATGCCGTCCGCCTTATTTGGTTTAAATATCATTGCATTCTGCAAAGTTTTATAAGAAACTTATAAGCAGGTGCGCTGATATGTAAGATTTTAACGAACAAGAAACCTTGTAATTGAAATGCTTGTAGAATACTTACAATTGATGCATGACTGGCGCAACGGCTATCGTCTTACCTATCCTATTACCACATAGTACTGCGGACAATATCGTAGTAATTAATCCTGGTATAACTCAGATTAATGAACATAGATGTAGATTAATGTATAGAATAGGACATGAGAATATTATTTGTATTAAGAGTAGAAAACAATATTATTGTATTCGAAAGTTTGAAATAATTTATAAAACGTATGTGTCTCAAACTGGACATCAGTTATTTTTGTCCTAACAAAATTCTTAGTATTGCCAATTTTGTTTATCCTAGATCATTCCTCAGAATACTAATCATTGTCTACTGCCAAACTTCCGCTGGACCCTGGTCAAAACATTAATAAAAATTTCATAACAAATGAGTCTCCAAGAGTAGCGGCGTTGGTCACAGGTTATCACGGAGCGGCGACAACGAGGCGCCTTCTTATCAACCTGCTGTGACATACTAGCAACATTAGTCACTGCTGTCAATACTACTGCTTGCTGCTTGTAGCATACCATGATCTAGAGAACTAGATGCCTCTGTGATTAATGTAGTGACGTCATTTTAAAAGTTATCCTGGTCGAATCCGTTATTTAGAGCTAAATTTTTACTTGTGCGCTGAAAGAATTATGAATTATTATTTTATGTTTCAAATCACAAATGTAACACGTTCACGTTTATAAAAAACAGAAAACTACGATTTTGTATCTAGTTACTTTAAATAATTTTACTATCAAAAATTGTAGCATACAATTCTTTACAAAACTATCAATTAAACTAATTGAACTTATTTAACAATTGAAATAAATTCGTTGTTGGTATATTGGGATAAGTTTTAATGTTATAACAAGGAATCATACCAGCGCAGCCTGTCTATTATTGTAAACTTATATCTTTGTTACACATTTCAACATTACACGGAATCAGTAGTCATTATTTCATAGTTGTATAGAAGATATGTTAAGTAAATTGCGTAATGAAATTCGAAAGTTTATGACTTGTCCGTAGATATCTTTAATGTATTCAATACCGTAAATTGTATTATATTCCTGGAAACATACCATATTTTTCTTGTCCTACAGATTTATGTTTGAATAAAATTGTTAAAAGTTTTTATATTCATATCATCCCAACTTAAGAACGAAATATTTCATAATGTACATTCCAATACATGTTAAGTTCTGTAACCCACAACCCTGTAGCGGGCCTAATATTCAACTAAAGTATAAACTACATGAAATGTGTAAATTCATCTTTTAATAGGATTAGATGGTACGTTAAAAAAATTAATGGTCATTCCTAAATATTTAAGCCTAATTTAAATTCCGAAATAATCCAGAAAATTATAATGACTTTGAATGACTGTCCAAAAGAAACGACGACCGAATCGACAATCAATAGAAAAGGTTCCGGATAAAATGATACATATATTGGAGAATACGAGGTTGATCCTTATATTGTGAAATTATTAGGTAAGTAGGTACTATTTAATTGAAACCTAACTTAGGAATGGATAACTATAATACCTAGGTATATTATAGCTACCATGACATGAAATCAGAATGCACATAGTAGGTATCTTACATTAGATAGGTACTGAGAGAACAGAAATGGTTTCTTTAAAAAATGGGAATACTTATACATATAATTTTCTTAATATTGAAATCATATTGTGCAATTTTTTTTTAACAATATATTCTACATTACAATACAAATAAATACAAACCAATTACCTACTCTACAGCCATACCCGAAAAGCATAAATCTTAAAAATCAACAATACACTAATAAATGGAACCCTAAAATGACTTATTATCAAATCTTGGGAAAAGTCTTGACATTGTGAAGGCTTTTAAAACACAATAAAAAACATACAAGTTTCTTCAATACAAAAATGCACCTGAGAATGAAGGCGGACCCACTTGACTAATACTTCGATTAATATACATCAAAGTGTATCCATCGAATACTAGTGTCACGTATACATTGAAGGTAAAGTTAGGAGCTCTTAAATGTGTTGGTTCGTCAACAAAGCAATGAAAAATAAACCAGGTAAAGAATCCTCAAATTCTAACGTAGAACGAAAGGAAGTCAGGCAGGTAGTGGTTAATAATTCGTTTAGTTGAAGGTGCGCCCACATTTTTTTCTGAATGTTGGGCCACACAGGTGCACTCACATCCTAATTTACTATTCTTCAAACGGTACGGGATCCATGAGATTCGAAGGATTTAATTTAATAGCTCTTTGTAACTAGACGTGATAGGATTTTATCATCGTATATTTTAATATTAATTTGTAAGGATATAATTTGTCAAGTTTAAGTAATTTATATGCTTAGTTTATTTGGTAAATTTTGGATAGTATATGTTGTGTAGTAACTAGTAAAGAATTATGAGAAGACCTAATTTAGCTTCGTACCATATTATTTATTTTTACATCATACAAAAAATTCCGAACGATTAAAATAATATAAAACCAATTTACTCTGTCGATTGACCGCACAGATATGCAGCAATTAATTCCACTGCGGACACCCGGTAGATGACATCAGAGTGAAGAAAAGTTAATTGAGCAAATTGCTAGACAGAATTCGTGAGCAATCTTAATGGATCAGCATCTGATCAATTAGTTTTGATAAGGTCGTTATCTACTCACTTTACGGCTCTCCTGAGGTTTTTGACGCCGAATACAGTATTCTTAAATATTTCCAATCACCTCGACTAATTTCGAAGACCGATTTCAAGCTTTTGATGATTGGATTCCCATGTTAGCTAGATTAAATTGTGCGGATTTTATAGCTATAGCTATAGATAACTAGGAATCGATGTAATTTTTATCATGCGTCTACTAAAATGACGTTCAGATAATAACAAATAGGTATTATAATGACCTTTATTACCGGGTCTAATGAGACTTAAAACGTGCGGGTCGGTCATGGACCTTCAATCAAACGATTTGGAACGTTTGAAACGTAATATAATTACGCTATGGAATTGTTTAGTAAAACGTTTTTGCGACATTTCCTTAACTAACCTATAAAGATAAATATAATTAACTATAATACATGACTATTACTATACTTATTAACTATATACTTTATAGAAATGGACCCTGTCCACTTTCGACTCTTATCTGCAACTTAATATTCATTATAAGCTGCAGCATTAATAGCTGCATTGCAAAGGAAGTAGTTGAAATAAAGCCTCCTTGGCACGTCTGTTAAGTAATAAAGCAAAGAGGCGCCATTTTGAATTCGATTCGATGCAATCGTCGCGTCGCTGGGACGCTGGGAGGTCTATATCCGGCGCCGGCCATTTGCATCGAACGCGATAAGAATCAATTAAGTATTTTAGTGAAAACCTCTTTACTATTTCATTAATGGAATATAACAGTACTACTGTTCAGTCCAGCTCAGACTTGATTGATTTAGCGCATTGACAGTGCTTAGGATTTGCATAATCAATCCTTGGGACCTTCTTTTACAACAATACAACATTGGACAAAGTTATGAACCTATGAAATAATGTGCACTGACTTAACAGGAGGTCGTTTTAGAAATTTATAACATGGATGACTATAATTAATGGCCACAGGTTTGAGTTAATCCAGCAACCACTAGCTAGTACATATAAGCAACTTTATCATAAATAATAATAAGAAATTAAATCGATGCAAATATAACGAGATTGTAGAACCAATTATTTCCTAGCTACAATAATTGCTGACTCTGTATTCATTAATGCTACACGACTTGTAAGTGAAGAATCTACGACAGGTGGCCACGCACGTGCCGCCTCAAATAAAACGCAATGAATGTCAAACGTAGGCATAATCCATTTACCCAAAAACCTAAGTCTGCGCATTATTGTACAAAAGTATACCCTCAAATTTGATAAACAAATTGCACTTTCCATCATCCGACTATCTGACTTACGACCGTTTTCATTGTGGCGTCGGGAGATACTTTCTGATTCCATATCATTAAGATATTTATTGCAATCTGTGGGCCTGGTATCGTTTAATTTTGAAAATTGTGCTAGAGGTCATAAAACTTAGTTTCGCATAGCGGAGGGGCCATTTCTCTCCGAGGGCAATTCGCCACCCTCTCTGACTGCCTGACTTTTCATTATCGAGATGTTTTATTAAGGAAGGGCTGGGTGCGCTGTCTGGAGGGGCACTATAGGGCTATCTCTGAAAGTTTTCAAATAATTAAACCTAAGATCTAGGTTATTTTTCTGCGTTGTAATATTATTTCTAATCGCAGCATCACTTTCTATAACTAAATTCTAACATAAGGAGTAAGGACCAATCCTTTTTCATTTATTTTAATTACATAATTTATTAACTAGTCTTTTTATTAAATTAAGAAAACTATGTTATTGGTCTATACAATTTCTAATAATTGCTATCATTGACTTTCATAATAATTGTTATGTTTTATCACAGCCCTATAAGAGATCAATGCAAAATATTGAGTTACTTGTTCGCGGGGTGTGGGTGGAATATTTACATTGGGATTTAGGGTTGGCAATATTGCATTCCTGCACACAATAACGGTTTAAACATTGACGTAATGCCTTATCCTTCATGTTTTTAATTTTTCATTTTAAATGGTAATAACTGCAGTCGCAAGATCGTCACAAAATCATGTGCAGCGATTTTTGTAACAATCAATAAAGCATATAAAGGTTTATAGGGTGGATGTACCACTAGTTGACCATTTAAGCGGTTTTATCTTTAGCTACATATAAAAAACGGGTTATTTGTTTTACGTTCAATGTTATTTTTGGGACACAGATAATTGAATACTCACTGCAACTATTGTTCTTAATATCAATTTGATAACCTTTAAAGGTTTTGTGAAAACTACTCTGAAAGTTACTTCTGCTAAAAACACCATTACTTGACCACTGATCACCAATATCTGACCATCATTGCTCTAAAAGTTGACCATTTTCAAAATGGACAAAATGTCCTTCTTCGAACATTAGTTTTGTTTAATAAATAAATATATTATTTAATAAATAAAAATAGGTTGATGAAATCAAACCACTTGGTCACGGAAATCAAGTGGACAACTCAAGGTTAATAATATTCTCGGCCCCGAAACCTGACCAACTAAGTTCGGTATAAAAATCTTACGGTGGTCAGCTTTTGGAAATATGCAACATATAGCTATGACTTAACTACGGCTTATATGGTTTGTTAAATTAGGTAGGTATAAGCACAAAACAAAGCAAGTCTTTCTTAGCAAAATATAAAGAACCAAGAGCTGACCATACTGGTCAACAATAGGCGAAAAATTGTTTTTGTTGCTCCAAAAGATAACCAGGCCGCTAAAAATCATGAAAAACTGTTCATGCCAAAAATGAAGCCGAAAGTCTATAACAGAATAGTTCAACATTATGCCTATAACAAGACATATAAAGAGTAATCGATTGCATTCAAGATAAATTAAGATTTCCCAATCAACTCCCGATAAAAAAATCTTAGTAAAAAATGTGATTACTTACGGGGCACCTACTTAATTACATCTTCGTGTTGAAAAAATGTCAATATTTCTGACCATTGGCAGCAAGGTTTGTTTTTATTTTATAGATGATGTTGCTTTATAGAAAAAACATTAAACTATCATCTGGGGCTGCCGTATTTTCTTAATTGGCGCGTATATTTGAATTTCGGTCATGTATTGGCGCTTGGTCAGCTATTGGTACATTGACCCTACATTAATACCTATAGATAATATTATTATGTACTTACTAAGCCTTCATAAAAGTTTGAAAAGCTTATTAAAGCACTGAACGAATAATAAGAGATCTTCCAAAATGAGTTATTCGTATAAATAATATCTTTATCTTGAAATATTACTATGTATAAAATTATGACTTTTATAAACCTACAATTTGTGGCTAATGTAGGATGAATCTTTTGAATCTGAATACTTTTCGAATGAATCACTCGTGACTTTTACAATATTTGCTTTATAAGTAGGTACATTAAAATATACATATAATAATATATAATCCGGTCAAGTTAAGCATTTGAAATAAGGATAATTCCGACAAAGCCAAATTTTGGTGAGGAGCTGGAGTGTACCATAACAAATAAAAATTTAAAAGTCCCCAGTTATCCCATGTGTGCTTCAAAAGTTATTCGGGGTCAAAGGTCAAAATTTGAGGTTTTTGGATTTTTCTCGAAAACCGTAAATTTTATAAAAAAAGACTTCAGACCAAAGTTTTAGATCTTATAATTCTCCACAAAAAAGGTCTCTATGATTTCTTTCCCAAGAGTTACTATTTCTGAGATATCGCGATTTGAAGAGATACATTATACATTTTGGTGACAGCCAATTTCAGGGAACGTTCCCATACTATGTGACCTAGTTTTTAAGATTTTTCGACCCCTACCTCCCCTCGGTAACCACTTGTTGTATATGCAAAGACCCCCCTCCCCCCTTCAAGTTTTTTACGTAGTATGATTTTCAATCATTTCACAGGCATTTTCATTCATTTCTTTATCTAAAACCTAATAAATTATATACTAAAACCTTCCTCTTGAATCACTCTATCTATTAAAGAAAACCGCATCAAAATCCGTTTCGTAGTTTTAAAGATTTAAGCATACAAAGGGACATAGGGACAGAGAAAGCGACTGTTTTATACTATGTAGTGATGTGTCTCTTCAAATCGCATTATCTCAGGAATGGTAACTCTTGGGAAAAAAATCATAGAGACCATTTTTGTAGAGAATTATAAGATCTAGAAATTTGATTTGAGGCCTTTTTTTTTAAATTTACAGTTTTCGAGAAAAACTGAATAAATCTGAAATTTTGACCTTTGACCCCAAATAACTTTTGAAGCACACATGGGATAAGTGGGGACTTTTCAATTTTTATTTGTTATGGTACACTCCAGCTCCTCACCAAAATTTGGCTTTGTCAGAATTATCCTTATTTCAATACTATTTTCAAGCTTAATTTGACCGGATTAATAATTATTATGCTCATTTATAAAATACATGACAATTAGGTCACATTACAAGTATTTCTTACTTGTGAATTTTACATTAGTCAACATTATTCAACGCATGTAGGTACTTATATAGAGAGAAAATAATTTAAAATATACCTAATCCCTTTAATTAATACCAAACTGAAAGAGAGATATCAATGTAAGCTTTTGTTATCTATTTAATATGAAATTTAAGTTTAAAATATCCACGTAGTACTACCTACAATCAGTCATTCAGCTGTATTTGCATTGATGAATCAATCAGTCAATCGGTCATCAATCAAGATAAGTTTTCTTGTTAAAATCACATCATAGAGGAAATTTATAGAGGTATAATTTAAACAAACTACTGGTGAATAGACCTTTAATGTGATGATGTCAAATAACGCCTTATTATATTTGACACATAGAAAATAGTAGCATTACGACTCTAGGTAGGTACCATATTTTTGTTACCTCAGGCGCCATTATAATATATTCGTAATTAGGTTGTATTTACTAGTACATAACTCTATCTATTGTGATACTTTATCTTCGTATACATATAACATAGTCTAAGATATCTACTATTACTTTTCTGAGACAATACGGATTCATTGCCAATTCAATTTTATAAATAAATCAAATCAATACGATTGTTATAGCCGTGTGTCATACGCATAAGTTGACATTAGCTCGCATTCGGTAATAAAAACAAGCTATTATAATTTATAATGGACGTAATTTCTCGAAAGTGTTTTACTAAACGTTTGAGACAATGCCACGCGCCAAGTATAAACATAATACATTACTCATCTTCTTTGATTGAATTTGTATTAAACATAACAAGATTTATGTCTTATTATAATAATGACAATTGAACGTACGTCGCGTCGGTACTCCTTTTTCTATTTTTTTTTTTGTTCCTAAAGGTCTTATCCGTTCTAAACCCGCATTTTAAATTAAAGGTTTTTGTTGATGAGGTTTATAACGACATATAAGTGATTTGTGATTATTTTTTGTAATAATGCATGAACCATGTCAACATTGATAAACCAACACTGTATTGATACCACACATGGCAAATAAAAAAACGTATAAATACAAGAAGTACTAAGTATATTAAAGGCATGCAAAAAAATCGTAAATCACATGATCTGACGCTTCATTTAAAAAAGAGGCTTATGTTTACTGAAAGTCTGAAACGCTATAACTCTATAAGCCTTGTTATTTAGTATTTACCTACTAGACTGTAGCTCATAAACTATAGCATTAGGTATCAGTATGTTACCTATTACAAAACAGATAGAGCTTTTTTATAGAATATAATAGGTAGGTATTTTTAAAGATTATTCTTTTAAATTTATACATACATATACGGTCTATGGTCCATGCAATAAGATAATATAATACGTTCATAAAACCTTTTCGCATTTTCGCTAAGAATACAGAACACACGTGCACGATGAACATCGGAGTCCGGAGAACATGATTCATGATTGTCAGGTAAACGCAATTCAATGTAATAACTTCTCTATAAGTATATTGTTAAACTGTACATTACCTCCAATAAATTTATTCAAGGATGAAATATTGTAATAAAAAGATTAAAAAGTCGAATATGTTTGTTCTTTATTAAAGAACAATTTTATTTATTATTATATTTATATTTTCTTTATTATCGGAATAGTTATAAACCGATTGAATATATCAATTGTTAACCATTGAGATAATAATAGCTCAATGTTGTTAACTATTGATATATGTATTATATTCAATCAAAAAAACAAATTTCTATTTAAACTACAAAAACAATACCTACCTACCAATTGAAATCATAAACGTTTCTTCCGCAATAATATAACACAGAAAAAATCATAATAAAATTAGATTCAAATCAACCGTGGGTATCCAGCCCACCGTAACTTGTATTCATCGTCCAGAGGCACGGTATACCAAAAAATATATTCAGTTTCTTGTCGACTGATGATCCAATAAAGAACGCGGCGTCTCAAAGTAAAATGGGTCCAAATACTCAGGTGCGCTTGCGTCTGAAGAGATACATTGTGAAGGCGCGCCGCGCCGCGCAGCCAGAAAATAGAATTAAAAGACACACCACAATGGACCAAAGCCCTTTTTATGAATACAAATACGTGCGACGGCAATAATCCACAGAAATATTTTGTATTTTCTTGTACAAGTCTCATGACATACCTATATTGATAAAATAATTTTTTACTAAAAAAATTACTAAGTATTTAACTAAGTATGTACATAGTTACTTATTTTTCCAAGTTTGTATATTATTCTAAATCACGTTTATCGTAAGGTTTATTGTGGTTTTGAATAAGCAACCGCCTTCTATAAATAATTATTATACATATTATATCGACGACGACGACGACGTCGTTCCTTTAATATAGTCCCGAAAAGCCTGCAGCGACATCTCTATTTTATTGTTTGAAAATCAGTTCATTAATTCAACACTAGGTGCCATTGCAAGCAACTAGAAGAGCCATCTAGTATCCAGTAGAATATGCAAAATGGTTTTCCACGCCATCTAGCGTAATAGTTTTGTAAATTATTTTAATTTTGTAAATTATTTTTCTGAGTATGGCAATACCATATCTATATAAATCGCGGCCATTGCGGCAAATGCTCTATTTTGATTGGTCAGATTCAGGCGCCGGTCCAAACCTCAATATGCATATTGAAGAAGCGTCAATTCTTTCACGAGCCGCCATTTTGAGCTACGCTCATAGGCGCTTTAATTTATCGGCAAATTTATCTAGCCGCATTGCGGCAATCCCTCGTTTAATTTACTCAGGTATGTGAAATAATTAATTCTTATAATATTTTGAGTAATGTGATTAATGTATTTGCACTAGGTATCTCCACGATAGATTTTAAGTATTTGTCGTGGTCGTTTTTAAGGTGCGAAATTATACGTATGCTCACCCATTCGGAAGCACAATATTTTTCTGCTTTCGTTAGTTACGAGCTTCACATTTTACTACTACTACTTACTTCAATATAAGTTGATAAGATAATAACGGTGTCCGACCACTCCCATATTAATTTTTGTTTCCTATTTTTAGGGACTGATGAGATAAGTTCAAAATGTTCCTGTACAACTTGACTCTCCAAGGCTCAACAGCCATTACTCATGCGGTGCATGGTAATTTCTCTGGAACAAAACAACAAGAGATAGTAATATCTCGTGGGAAAACATTGGAGCTTCTTCGCCCAGATCCTAACACCGGCAAAGTGCATACCTTGATGAAAGTAGAAATATTCGGTGTCATAAGATCTATGATGGCGTTTCGACTCACTGGCGGCACAAAAGGTAAATAACCTCTAGAACCACGTGCGATAATGTCCATGAAGGAGATTGTTGAAAGCCGGCGATCGGCCGGTTACTTTATAACCTTAAATTCTTAACATATTGCATTGTCTTGCTCCATGGCTCTTATTATTGAAGGGTGCATGGTATAACTAGATGCATAGATAGAACACCCATCACGTCGCACTTGGCAATTACAGTGATTGCTGGGATGTATCATGTTCATGGGACAGTTAAAATTACAATAAATATGCCACTAAATCTTTACATGACCACATGCAAGATCTAACAAAACGATTATTTCCAGATTACATTGTCATTGGTTCAGATTCTGGTCGAATTGTGATATTAGAGTATATACCAGCTAAAAATATACTGGAGAAGGTGCATCAAGAAACCTTTGGCAAATCGGGATGTAGACGAATTGTACCAGGACAGTATCTAGCTATTGATCCCAAAGGCAGAGCAGTTATGATTGGTAAGATTTTCTTTTTAATATTCATTGATATTGTCATAGTTTTTGATCAAATGTAGAAAGAGGGGATTTTATTTTAGGGGGCAATAACATTCAAAGTATATCTACACTAATATTATAAAGAGGAAAACTTTGTTTGTTTGTTTGATTGTAATGAATAGGCTCATAAACTACTGGACCGATTTTAAAAATTCTTTCACCATTCGAAAGCTAAATTATCCACTAGTAATATAGGCTATATATCATCATGCTAAGACCAACAGGAGCGGAGTAATGCGGGTGAAACCGCGCAGCACAGCTAGTTTTTATTAAATCCATATTTTCTTAAGACTATTTTGCAAATGAATACTAAATGAAATTATTTTTTTAACTGTCAACTTGCAATTATTATAAAAATTCAACAGTATTAGTTAAGATATCATTGTGTTCTAGTGTTCTAGTGTTAATTATAAATTATTATTTTAGGTGCAATCGAAAAACAAAAATTAGTATACATTTTGAACAGAGATGCTGAAGCGAGATTAACTATATCTTCTCCTTTGGAAGCACACAAGTCTAACACATTAGTATATCACATGGTTGGAGTTGATGTTGGATTTGAAAATCCAATGTTTGCATGCTTGGAAATTGATTATGAAGAAGCAGATTCTGATCCTACTGGTATGTATATTAACAAATTATTTTTAAATGTTTCCAAATTAATATTACTAAATGATTAACTTGAGGTCCGTGTTTCTGACTGACAGTGACGCTAAATCCTCCCTGTATGATATAAGATTTAATTTAAATAAAGTGTTTCTTATTCTTTAAGATTCTAATCTTTTCTTTTATTTATAGGTGAAGCAGCTCAAAAAACACAACAAACATTAACATTCTACGAACTTGACTTGGGTCTCAACCATGTAGTAAGAAAATATTCTGAACCTTTGGAAGAACATGCAAACTTCCTTATCACAGTTCCCGGTGGCAATGATGGACCTTCAGGAGTATTAATTTGTTCAGAAAATTATTTGACTTACAAGAATTTGGGAGACCAGCATGATATCAGATGCCCTATTCCAAGAAGACGTAATGATTTAGATGACCCAGAGAGGGGAATGATTTTTGTGTGTTCGGCAACACACAAGACAAAATCCATGTTTTTCTTTTTGGCACAGACTGAACAGGGTGATATTTTTAAAATCACCATAGAAACTGATGAAGACATGGTCACTGAAATCAAACTCAAATATTTTGATACAGTACCAGTAGCCACATCTATGTGTGTCTTGAAAACTGGGTTCTTGTTTGTTGCATGTGAATTTGGCAACCAGTAAGTATTTTATAATATTTTCACTTTCATAGATCTATGCATGTGAGCCTGTGTCATAAGGCTATCCCAATGGCACATTTATATAACTCATGCTATATTAAATATCTCAGAACCAAGGTCCTGCCTTATTAATGGGGCAAGTGCACACTGATGTGAGATAAACATTTAAAATTATAAAAACATATTATATTTACAAAAATATAAAAATTGAAGTATACATATTAATATAATTTGTGCTTTTCAGTTACTTGTACCAAATTGCACATTTGGGTGATGAAGATGATGAGCCAGAGTTCAGCTCTGCAATGCCTTTGGAAGAGGGCGATACATTTTTCTTTGCCCCAAGACCACTAAGAAATTTAGTGCTTGTTGATGAATTGGATTCACTTTCACCCATATTAGGTAAATGTCAGAGTATCTAGCTTTCGTATTTATTTATTTTAAAGTTCTTTAGTCTGAAACTGTTATTTGTCTCATAAACTACATAATTAAATTAAAATTTTCATTTTAGCTTCTCAAGTGGCAGACCTAACTGGTGAAGATACTCCTCAAGTATATCTTGCGTGTGGAAGAGGCCCCAGATCATCTTTAAGGGCCTTAAGACATGGATTAGAAGTTGCGGAAATGGCTGTGTCAGAATTGCCAGGTTCACCCAATGCAGTATGGACGGTCCGCAGGCATAAAGATGGTGAGTAATGTATTATGTTATTCACTTTCCTGCCTTTAATTCAAGTAAAAAATAAAAAGTCAAGCCCATATTACAACAATTCACAGGAAAGTAGTTAGAGACAGGAGCTAATGATTATATTTATTGGTCCGTGTTACTGAAATACCGTGACGCTACCTAATAACCACTTATGAATGCTCCTTATTATCAACAAGTTACTAATAAAACCCTGGTTGTTTGTCATACATAAACACCAGTGGTTTTTCTTTTCAGAATCGACTATCGGGCGATGAGCAAATGAGATGGATTCCTCAAAACATGCAAAGGTAGGCATCATGGAATCCATTTTCGTCATTGGAGGCTGCTGTCAAGAGGAATTTTCTTTATTCAAAATTTACGAAATTTCTCTATCCTATTAGTGTTTTTCTTTTGGTTGCAGACGAATATGACTCTTACATCATTGTATCGTTCGTTAATGCTACGCTTGTGCTCTCTATTGGTGAAACAGTTGAAGAAGTGACAGATTCTGGCTTTCTCGGAACAACCCCCACATTGAGTTGCCATGCTCTAGGCAGCGATGCCTTAGTGCAAGTTTACCCTGATGGTATTCGACACATACGCGCCGACAAGCGTGTAAACGAATGGAAGGCGCCTGGCAAAAAGTCGATCGTAAAATGTGCCGTAAATCAAAGACAAGTAGTAATCGCTTTAACTGGCGGTGAATTGGTTTACTTTGAAATGGACCCTGTAAGTTGCTATTGTATTAACAAAAATATTTTTCGACGTGTTTGCAAAGTGCGGCTTTCGGGCTGCGCTTTGTGAGAGTGGTGCGTAGCTGTAGCATGCAGTGATAAGCCCACAACGTCGTAGAGCATATCCAAACTCCTGCTTGCAGTTGAGTGCGGAACTCGGCATATTCCATAGCCTAACTGGAGTCGCTCAGGTGATGAAGGTGGCAAAACCATGCCGTGGACAAATTCTCATTCTTAAAAACTACTATGAAATTGTAAATTAAATAATGTTGGTTGACAATTTTCTTACCTTTATACCTTGCATTTTAGACTGGACAACTCAATGAATACACTGAAAGAAAGAAGTTATCATCAGATGTATCTTGTATGGCACTGGGATCTGTTGCAACTGGAGAGCAAAGAGCATGGTTCTTGGCTGTGGGCTTGAGTGATAACACTGTCAGAATTATTTCATTGGATCCAGCTGTAAGTATAAATAAATGTACTATAGATTTTTTACTTTAAATAACTTATTATGATGATACTAGGACACCACTGAATGTATGTGATTACAACAACCTAAAATGCGTTATTCAATAAACATCTGAATTAGTACTAATAAAATTATTTATGTAATCTCTTGGAATATCAATTAATCATATTTCTTTATTTTAGGATTGTCTTTCACCAAGATCAATGCAAGCTTTGCCAGCCAGTCCAGAGTCACTATGTATTGTAGATCAGCCTTTTGAATCAGGTGCTAAATCTGCATTACATTTGAACATTGGACTGAGCAATGGTGTATTGCTAAGAACAACATTGGATTCCGTGAGTGGTGATCTAGCAGACACTAGAACGAGGTAATTATGCTTTATGTTGAATCCTTTTCATTTATTTTAACGTTCCCAATGATGTCAACTTTTTCGCTCCGTGTTTCATCTGAAATTCATTGACGAGTTTTAACCAGATCTGAGATAATACAATTTTATTTTATAAATTGTTGCTTTTTCTTTGATTTTAACAAAGTATAATGTTTAAGGTACTTAGGATCACGGCCAGTAAAACTGTTCAAAGTAAGAGTACAGTCTGCAGAAGCTGTACTTGCTGTATCGTCAAGAACATGGCTTGGATACCAATATCAAAATAGATTTCATCTCACACCACTTTCCTATGAATGCTTGGAATATGCAGCAGGATTCAGTTCAGGTATAATAGTTTAATATTTTAGTCTTCGAACCATATAGTTCGATCGACGTGTTTGCAAAGTGCGGCTTTCGGGCTGCGCTTTGTGAGGGTGGTGCGTAGCTGTAGCATGCAGTGATAAGCCCACAACGTCGTAGAGCATATCCAAACTCCTGTTCGCAGTTGAGTGCGGAACTCGGCATATTCCATAGCCTAACTGGAGCCGCTCAGGTGATGAAGGTGGCAAAACCATGCCGTGGACAAATTTACCTCAAAAATATTTTTTAGCAAGTATAGCACAGTTTGTATATGAAAGTTCTTAAGATTTCATTCTCTTACAGAACAGTGTACGGAGGGTATCGTAGCGATTTCGTCTAACACTTTGAGAATTTTGGCCCTGGAAAAGTTGGGTGCAGTTTTCAATCAGAACTATGTACCCCTTGAGTATACGCCGAGAAAATTCATTGTCAACCCGGACACAAATCACATCATAATCTTGGAGACTGATCACAATTCATATACAGAAGAAATGAAAAAGCAAAGAAGGTAAATAATAAAAATATATATTTTGTATTTGATTTTCAAAAAAATATATATTTACCTGATGACAATAACACACTTCACTGAATTAAATGTGGATACTCCTGCAGTACTGATTTAATCAATAACTATTATTTTTCTTCAAATTTATAAAACACAAGTTGTTAACAGTTGGTATATTTATTTATCAGGGTACAAATGGCGCAAGAAATGCGAGAAGCAGCTGCTGGTGGCGGTCCTGAAGAACAACAGCTAGCTAATGAAATGGCCGATGCCTTTTTATCTGATGTTTTGCCCGAAAACATATTTTCATCACCTAAAGCTGGAGCAGGTGTGTAAAAAAATCTAAATTTTAATCTGCCACATTCTCTGGGCAAGAGTGGTTCGCATAAAGCAAACACGCTCTAATCGATTGTGGCTACATTAAATCTATGCGTTAATCCCAGATGATTTCTGTAAATCATTTGATTCAAGCATTAGATACAAACCTAATCTTAAATTAGTAAATTACTTAATATTGTGTAGCTAAAATATTTTATGTTCATTCTAAGTAACACAAGATGTATAAGGTGCCGTGCTCCAAGATAAAAAATCGAATTATAAAATTCTTGTGAAATGTCTTGACCCTTAATTTTTTTATTAAATTGTGATAAGAGGAAGGTAGAAAAACTTTTTCTGGGACAGCTAGTAACATCGTATAGAAAGTAAACATTGGCATTTAACTAAAAATTTAACAATAATGATAAAACTAAGTTGATAAAAGTATTTTAAAAATGTCTCCCAACATACTTTATAGTTCTTAGACATACAACAAAGGTTTAAAATAAAATAACTCTTACAGGTATGTGGGCGTCCCAAATCCGCGTGGTGGACATGGGCACGAGCGGCGGCGGGGCGAGCACGCTGTGCCGCGTGCCGCTGGAGCAGAACGAGGCGGCCGTGTCGCTGTGCGCGCTGCGCTGGGCCGCGCACCCGGACCACGCGCTCACGCACCTCGTGGTGGGCGTGGCGCGGGATGCTGTGCTCTCGCCGCGCTCCTGCACCGAGGGCAGCCTGCATGTGTATAAGGTGAGGGTTGTTTAGTGTCGCTGTGCGCGCTTCGCTGGGCCGCGCACCCGGACCACGCGCTCACGCACCTCGTGGTGGGCGTGGCGCGGGATGCTGTGCTCTCGCCGCGCTCCTGCACCGAGGGCAGCCTGCATGTGTATAA
>CAJQZM010038203.1:0-14457 GCA_907164665.1 Colias nastes | reverse complement strand
CTCTGGGTGTTCTACTCGTGCATTTAAAAAGAGAAGCTCCTTAGATATTTCCAATAAAACAAGACTGAAACTTTTTCGGGCCTAAAAACACATAGTGCAGCGTAAGGAATTCATTTATCAAATCATAAGGGAGTAACTAATTATGACCAACGTGCTTTTCAAAGATATAATAGTATATACTTATATTGCAGAACTCAATTTTCACTTGACCAATGTACATCAATGGAGTGTTTGGAGATTCTCAACAAATACAATTCCTTCTGCAGTTGAGAAAGATTTATTGATTTCATTCCATTCTTATCCCTTTATTCAACCTTTTTCATTTACAGAAAAAAAAAAGTGGTTGGGAAATCTGTCTAATTAATACATACTATTATTTTAGGATGGTACGAACTTTACTGTGTTACTAGTAAGTAAGTTACTGTTTCAGTATTGGCATCAATACAGGAAAATACCGATATCATTACTTATAAAATATAAAAAATATAATAATCTAGCTGACCCGAATAACTTTGTTTCGCGTAATAAATAAACAGATTTTAAAATTAATTCAAAATATTATACCGTTTTTAAATGTTTTCCTGGTACTTGATACCCGGTCAAATGTACATTACCCGTAAATGAGTATCGATACACAACAATACCGATATCACCGATATCCAGTCAAGTGAACGTTGACCCTAAATTGTTATCGATGCATAGTATTACCCATACCGAGTCAAATGCACGTTGACATATTTTTAGTCAACTTATACTGTTGAAAAATAAAGTGGTATCCATAAAGACAATACCGATAGCCGTTCAAGTGTACAGTGATCCTTATCAGTATTTCTATTCATACTAAGAAAACAATAAATGGTAACGATACAAGATAATTACCGATGCCTACTAGTACCCGGTCAAGTGTGCGGACGTGCCTATTAGATTTCTGGTAGCAAAAGTGTAAAAGTACTATCAGGTCCGCGAACAACAAGCGCGGGGGGAAGACGGTTGCCCCGCGCATGCTCCCGCCGTACTTCATACCTCACCCCCTCATAAACGCCGTGAACGCGTTCCCACTTCGTGTTAAATAATAGTTATCAAAAATTATTATCTTGTGAAATACCGAAAGGCATTATATCTATTATATGGCATACATTATCGATTATATAATATCTTGTTTTTTGTATTGTGTTTTGAAATATGATGCCCATTTTAAGTGGGAGTCGAGCATTGCTTCGGCACGAAATGGGTCAAGCTCGCACCGGGGAAGTTACCACACCCTCACAGAAAACCGGCGTGAAATGGTGGCATATTAACAGTATGCTACCGTGTTTCGTACGGTGAGTGAGGGGTCCGGAGGCCCAAAAACAACCCCCAAATATGAACGCGGTATTATCAGGCAGAATACCCCAGGAGGGTACCGGCACCTGCGGTGCAGGAGAATCCCTCCCGCAGCGCCTGCGCTGCGGCAGCCCGTCGTATTCTGGGGCGGGCATAATTCCGCTCGGTCATGTGCCAAGGGGTTCGCAGAGCAAGCGAAGAAAATCACCCCCCTCCACTCTCACGGTGGACTTTTGTAACATCCGGGGGCTGCACACTAATTTAAACGCCGTCCACTACCATCTTGAGACGGCTAAGCCGGCCTTGCTCTTCCTGACTGAGACTCAGATATCAACTCCGGCCGACGTATCTTATCTCACATACCCTGGTTTTAAGCTGGAGCATACTTTTGCACCGCGTGCCGGGGTATGCGCATACGTTAGGGAGGATATCTGTTGTCGACGTCTTGGCACCCTTGAAGGTGAGGATCTGTCCATTATCTGGCTGCATATTGACTGCGGCGACCACCCTCGCGTCTATGCTTGCCTGTACAGATCCCACAGCGGGAATACTGGTACCGACCGTTTATTTGAGCACATCCAAGAGATGATCGACACTTTGCTTGTACAGTTCCCTTCTGCAGAGCTTGTGGTTTTAGGCGATTTCAATGCCCACCACGTTGAATGGCTTGGGTCGCGTACAACTGACCACGCGGGACGAACTGTACACGATTTTGCTCTAGCCTATGGCCTAACACAGCTGGTCTCATCGCCTACGCGAATACCGGATGTGGAGGGCCATACTCCCTCTCTTCTGGATCTTCTGCTGACCACACACCCCGAAAACTATCAGGTCTCCGTCGTGGCCCCACTGGGGTCATCAGACCATTGCCTGATACGGAGTATGGTGCCACTTATGGGTTCGAAACAGCAGACACCTGCAGCTCGACGCCGTGTGTGGCACTACAGGTCGGCAGACTGGGACGGAATGCGTGGTTTTTTCGCTTCCTACCCATGGGGGCCTGTTTGCTTCTCCTCGGAGGATCCCAACACTTGTGCTGAGTCTGTCACTGACGTGGTACTGCAGGGTATGGAACTATTTGTGCCATACTCTGTTGTGCCCGTCGGTGGCAGATCCAAGCCTTGGTTTGGACGTTCCTGTAACATGGCGTCTCGCCAGAAACAGGAACTTTTTCAAGCCTGGGTTGCAGCAACGGCGTGTCGCGATCCAAGCGTTGGTCTCATCAGGAAGAAGTACAACTCTGCCTCCAGATCCTACAAGAGAGAAATCGCTAGGGCTAAATCTAGTTACATTGGTGCACTTGGCGATAGACTAACGCGACTTCCTTCGGGAACACGGGCGTTTTGGTCCCTCGCCAAGGCCATCCAAGGTAACTTCTGTCGTTCATCCTTTCCACCTTTGCACAAGGACGAAGACTCTCTGGCCCATTCCGCTAAAGAGAAAGCCGAACTCTTGGGCGCTCTCTTTGCTAGGAACTCGACTCTTGATGACAGGGGAAAGACACCGCCGACCATCCCGCGGTGCAACCATTCAATGGCGGATATACGTTTTACACAACGTGCCGTTCGAAATGCTCTCTTTTCCCTTGACATCCATAAGTCGACAGGGCCGGATGGAGTCTCCCCTATTGTGCTTAGGACATGTGCTCCTGAGTTGGCACCGGTTGTAACGCGTCTTTTTCGGCTCTCTTACGCCAAAGGCATTGTTCCGAATTCGTGGAAGACTGCTCTTGTCCACCCAATCCCTAAAAAAGGCGATCGCTCAAATCCGTCTAACTACAGACCGATCGCCATCACTTCTTTACTCTCCAAAATAATGGAATCCATTATTAACTGCCAGCTCATGAGGTACCTGGAGGAGAACCAGCTGTTAAGCGACCGGCAATACGGTTTCCGTAGTGGTCGCTCGACTGGTGATCTTTTGGTGTACCTCACTCACAGATGGGCGGAGGCGGTTGAGAGTAAAGGGGAGGCATTGGCTGTAAGTTTGGATGTAGCGAAAGCCTTCGATCGGGTCTGGCACAAGGCACTTCTAGCGAAATTACCATCTTTCGGACTTCCTGCGAGGTTATGCGATTGGGTTGCCAGCTTCCTGGAAGAGAGGAGCATTAAGGTCGTTATCGACGGTTCTTGCTCTAAGCCTCTTCATGTGAATGCTGGTGTCCCACAAGGCTGCGTGCTATCTCCTACACTGTTTCTTCTGCATATCAATGATTTGTTACAAATCAGTAACATTCATTGCTATGCAGACGACAGTACGGGGGATGCTCTTTATCCTGGCCGTGCAAACACCTCAAAGGAAAGCCTCAATGAGAGTCGAAACAAACTTGTGTCTGAAGTCGAGTCTTCTCTCCAAGAAGTCTCGGAATGGGGCGAACTTAATCTTGTCGAGTTCAATCCCCTAAAGACACAGGTTTGCGCGTTCACCGCTAAAAAGACCCCATTTGTCGTAGAACCTCGGTTTAAGAGTACTCCCCTTAGTATATCGCCGAAAATCGGAATCCTCGGAGTTGAAATCTCGAGTGACGTTCAATTCCGCAGTCATTTGGAAGCGAAGGCTAAATTAGCCTCGAAAAAACTTGGTGTGCTCAGTAGATCGAGACAGTACTTCAAGCCGGCCCACCGACTTCAGCTGTACAAGGCTCAGGTGCGACCGCATATGGAGTACTGTTCTCATCTCTGGGCCGGAGCCCCACAGTATCAACTCCTTCCTCGTGACCGCATCCAACGTCGAGCAGCTCGAATTGTCGATGACCGTAGGCTTTCCGATAGGCTCGATCCACTGTCAGTGCGAAGAGACGTTGCGTCTCTCTGTATACTGTACAGAATCTACTATGGGGAGTGCTCTGAGGAATTGTTCCACCTTTTACCAGCCGCACAGTTCCACCACCGGACCACACGCCGTAAAAACCAGTTCCATCCGCACCATCTGGATGGTTGGCGCTCCACCACTGTCCGCTTCACCCGCAACTTCCTTCCGCGTACGGTGAAACTGTGGAACGATTTGCCACCTGCGGTGTTCCCGAACAACTACGACATTGGGGCCTTCAAGAAAAGAGCTTATTTGTCCTTAAAAGGCCGGCAAAGCACCTGTAACACTTCTAGTGTTACAAGTGTTTATGGGCGGTGGTGACCACTTAACATCAGGTGGCCCATCTGCTCCTTTGCTTGCTCTGACATAAAAAAAAAAAAAAAAAAAAAAAAAAAAATTTATGGGGTTAATCTTTTTGCACACTTAATTCTATATAAATACAGACGTTAAAGTTATTACTCTCGTTTTCAATACCAAGCAGAGCTAAGATAGTATTTCTATTTAAACAACTACACTGCAATCTCGATGCATAATTAAAAGCGTTACTTAACTTGTAAGCGATGGCATACTGAACGTACCCACTCGAATTTATGTTGTTCAGTGCAGTTTCATGTTTGTGTACAGTTAGGTTTAGTGTAGAGTGAACTGATCACTTCAATTAAAGTGCTATGAATTCGTAATTAGTATCGATTGCTATGTTCGTTGTAACCTTTTTGTTTTTGATTTTCTTTTATCGGTATAGGTCGGGATTTGCTATGTGGGGCTAAATATCAAGATACTATTGGATTTCGTTTATAAGCAACAATAAATTGTATTTGATTTTATATTACGAGACGTTGAATAGTGGTGTGTAACTGTATCGAATATGTGTATGTGCGTATTTGCCATTGACAGAATTTCATATTTTACGCCTTAAAAACTTTCCAATTCATTGAGTTTGTCAAATGTGGTTTCAGTTTTGTTCATGTTTTTAATTCTATTGGACATCATTAATTATAAGTAGGATTAATAAAATGTCTTTAATAACAAATTATGCAGTTCTTATATTTATGCCAAATGAATGAAGATATGGCGTGACTGCATTTATATTATGTATAGAAGTTGAAATGGAACTATTCGTTATACAAATTGTACCTATTTAAAGAAACCGAGCAGTGCAATTTATACCAAAGACTATGAAACATGAATCAATTGTGCGGATTCTATGAAAGTAAGACCAGTAGGAGATACATAAAGTGAGCCGTATACAAATGATCATCATAATGAGATTTATATTTATATTTAGGTATAAAATTAAAAAGCATTATCAGCCATAGCATTATCCAGGCGGCATTATAGCGCGGCAGGAACGCTCGTCATGAATTCTGCTCTGTTTCGGTTTTTCATTTAATCCGCAATGATTCTCATCAAAATGCATGTTATTCATAAAATAAATTTTTATTCAATTTTAATAAATCCCTCGTTGTATAGCGATTGAGACGAGGGTTCATTTAATTTGTATGCAAAAGTTTTACGTTTTTTTATTACGGTACCTTATTTTAAAAGTGCTCTCGTTTTTTAATAAAAATGTGATATAGCAGGGCACAACCGCACTTTAGTAATGCACGATGGATGGACGGGAAAATTATTATTTTAACTGAACTGTGAATTGTTTTAACGCTCTACGAGCGTGTCAATGCCCATTCATTTATATTGAAATTTGATATTTTGCTTCAAAATAATAATACATAAAAGCGTATATTAAGACGCAGTCATGTCTGCATTCATTAAGCAAACCAATGCATGACGAAATGCCTAACATTTACGTATAGCTAGAGTTCATTTTCCGCAGATGCAATTAAAGTCATAGTCGCGTCTCGCATCAAATAAAGCAGTTTGTAATATGAAAGCTCGAATGCACCAAATGAACGTTCACTTGGAGGACAATTTGCTCGTAAAAGGCGCTGTGTGCCAATTACAGCGCTGATTGAGTGCCTGAGTGCATGCGGCAGTGATTAAAGCAAATCGGGAAATAGGACATCCGATGCGCTCGCAGCCATTCCTACTTTGTTTTCGTTATCAATGTCAATCTTAAAGCGCCTCGCTTATTGCGCTCGATGCCTGAGATGTCGGCTTAATGGAATTACGCTTAGATTTCTTGGTGCATTCGACTCGCGAGGTGTCATTTAACTCCATTTACGTGACAGACAATTGTTCTTAGTCGATACTGGGTGGTATTTTGAATGGCTTCGATATTAGAAATTATACAAATACAGTCGGCTGTAATATGTAAATCGGGATGATAAATGACACTGTAAGCGTATTGAAAATGACATAGCGTAACGTGTCTGGTGTCGGGGAAATGTTATCCTTCCGCAATAGATGGCGGGATATAGTGACAATTTGTAAGTTGTCTTTCAATTGAGACCGATATGTTTACTTATTTATTTATTTATTTATTTATTTCATTTATACATCTTTGACTTACAGTACAAAACATACCAAAACGCACAAAGATAACAATTATTACAAAGTTTGACTTAAAAATAAGGTACAATTAGAGACAAACGATACAATATTAACATTAAATAGGTCAACTTCAGATTTAGCACGTAAAAATTTATTTAACAAATTGAGTGCATGATGGGTGGGTGCACTCCAAGCGGCTCGCGTCCGGAGCAGGCTCTCCGCGAACAGCGGACGCGAGCGCCACTGCACGGAGCAGCTCGGTGCCCACACACCACAGGCCCCCAGTGCCACGGGATTGTCAATTTTGTTATTTAACAGCAGATAATAATGAACCATAAGCGCGCGCTCGCGTCGTAGCTCGAGTGTATCCATTCCAACCATCCCCGTAACGTACAAGGATGGATATAAGTAGGGATAATATCCATACATCTTCCGGAAAAGGCATCTTGAGAACTTACGTTGAATTTTCTCAATCATTAACGTGTAAATTTTTTCATGTGGGCTCCACACGATAGCGTTATATTCGAGCTTACTACGTACAAATGCATAATAAAGGCTAATGATAACAGTTTTGTCATTAAAACGAGCAGTCTGCCTAAAAATAAATCCAAGGGCTTTATATGCACTCTGGCATAAATCAATTATGTGGTCATTAAAACTTAAGGTACGATCGAATAATACGCCTAAATCACGAATCGAATTCTCTCTAGCTACAATCCTATCCGAAACTTTATAGCCAAAGAGATGTGGAGATTTACTCCTAGTAAAAGTCATTACTTTACATTTTGCCTCATTAAGATCTAAACGGTTCATTTTACTCCATTCGCAGACGCTATTTATATCGTTTTGTAATGCCTGACAATCCTCAATACTTCCTATAGCCAAATATAATTTTAGATCGTCGGCAAACATAAGACACTGGGAAGAACTAATAACATCTGGAAGATCGTTGATCATTATCAGAAATTGAGTAGGACCGAGGGTACTGCCTTGACTGATACCAGAATTGATTGCATATGGATCTGAACGGTAACTTCCAAGTTGTACAAATTGAAAACGATCCCGGAGGTAGTCTGCAAAATATTTTACCAGCCTGGGAGTGAAACCAATCATAGAAAATTTGCGCAAAAGGACGTCATTATCTACGCGATCGAACGCTTTTTTAAAGTCGAAATAACTGACATCGATTTGTTTTTTCCGATCTAAGTTTTTAGAAGCGTAGTCGACGAAATTAATTAAATTTGTCGATGTTGATCTACGGGCACGAAAACCGTGCTGACAATCCGATAATCGAGAACTTATTTGTTGTGAGACGTGATTATTTAAAATAATTTCTAGTAGCTTAGCAAAAGTAGATAGCACCGCGATAGGTCTATAGTTCTCAATGCTCACTTTGGAGCCACTCTTTGGAACCGGTGTAACACGTGAAGTTTTCCATACGGTAGGATACGTATCTGTTTGGAGAGACAAATTAAATATGTAGTGAAGAGGTTCAATAAAAATTGATATACAGTCTTTAATAATGAATGGCGGTATATTATCCGGACCTGCTGCCGAATGCGGTTTAAGGCGCCGAATTGCAAGCTTTATATCAGATTTTGAAATGTAATCTATAGAAATACGTGATGATGCGACGCCGGATACAAGTGAAGCCTCCTTATAATCAAGTTTTGGTTTTTCATTTAAAAATACTGATTGAAAATATTTAGCGAATGCATTTGCGGCATCAATACCACTTACTTTAACACCATCATAGTCATATTCGATACGCAACTTACTAGATGACCGCTGCTCCTTTACAAATGCCCAGAATTTCTTGGGATCGTCTTTAATGTTGGCTTCAATTTTTTTTATATGGTTCTGATAAGCCTGATTGATAAGTATTTTTACTTTACTTCTATAGTATTTAAACATTTCAAGGTTATACTGTAGACCAAACTGCTTATATTTTTTTAAATTAAAATATTTAATTTTTATATTAGTAACAACTTCCGTAGTGAACCACGTCGGATAAGTATATCGTGAACTATTCATAGAATGTCTCTTTTTTGGGACGCATTTATTGAAACAATTAAATAATTGTGTGTACAATCTATCTACGGCACTATTTACACTAGTACAGGAATAAACGTCATCCCAACGCAGTGATTGTATGCACGCATATAATTCATTATAATCTGCTTTACGGAAATTCCATTCATTTAGTTTACTGCGAGACCGTACACATGAAATTTTTTTATTGTAAGTCCTTAAATATGCTAATTTCACCAACAAAGACGGATGATAACTGTCAATGGGGACAAGTGGTGGTGTGTCACTACTTACCTGTAATTCCCTGCTACTGGCATTACTTAATACAAGGTCAAGAATTCCACCCATCTTATTCGTAATAGTATTATACTGATGCAACTTACTGAAGGAAATCATATTATTATATTTATAAATAACATTTTTTGATGCTGAATTTAAGTTAAAATCGCCAAATATTACAATTTTATATGAAGAGAAACGTGTACTTAATTCTTCTAATATTTTAAAAATATCATAATATATGTCATCCTTAGAACCAGGTGGTATATACAACACACATAATAACATTTTAATGCCATTGCGTTTTACCGTGGCTACTGTAATTTCGAGACAATCGGTACAACTACTTATGTAATTTTTAACACAAATATTTTTTATATCATAACAATTTCGAATAGCTAACAATACACCACCCCAACCTGAATCATTACACCGATCTTTACGCAATACAACATAATCGTTAGGAAACAACTCTGAGTCACACACACTACTATTTAAAAATGTTTCAGTTAAAGCATAAACATCGTATTGTTCACTTAATATAGAATTCTTACATACATCTAATTTTGTGCGCAAACCACGCACGTTTTGATAAAACATACAAATAGTTTTTAATTTAGGGGTTTTGTGTCGTTTTACGGTTGCGAAATCCACTACGCCATGGCTTTATGTGCACATCCTCCGCCCAATGCATAGGCGACATATAAGTGTCCAAATTTTTTTGTGGGAACTGTCAACTTAAAGGATGCATAGTCACCACGCGAATTCAACTGTTCCACCAAACATTTATCATTTGGGCAAATATATAACAAATGTTTTATAATTTGTTCGACTGTAGTACCTTTTTTTAAATAATAGATATGCAAGTAACTTTTACGTTCGGACGCCTCCAATGACGTCGAACCGGGCGCGGCCGTACCACGAGCTACATTTCTCGCCTCACGTCGAACTCGACGCCGCCTCACGTCGACCCATTCCGTTGTAGCCCCGACTCCGTTACGGTCGTCCGAACCATCGGCATCAACGAACGCGTCTTGCGAGTTCAGCGTGACTTGCGTAGCACACGTAGTAGGGGTGATCTCGCCGTCAGTGCCGCTCGGTGGGGACGGAGATGCGAGCGGCAATGTCTTCTTCCCTGCTCGCACCTTGGGCTTCGCTACGTTGATAGTCGTAAGCGCACGAAGACGAGCATCGCGAAGTGGCCGCAGCTTAGAGTTACCCTCTTCATCATCACACTTTTTATTTGGTGAACTCAAATGTACCGTCGGATCTCGCATTTGTTTACTTTCAACAAATTCTTTTATAATCAAATTCTGTTCTAGAATAAGCGTTTCTAGTGAAGTTACTTTATCTTGCAGATGTAACACAGTCTTATTCAACTCACGAATAACATTTTCCAAAGTTTTGTACGACATATTCACAGATTTTATTTTTTAAAGTAACAGCTGAGCGAATGCGTTTAACCCTTGCAAGCGCGCGGGGGGGACTTTTACAACTGCTATAAGGAGTTATTGCCGGTTCATTCATACGTGATGATGAAGTAGATATTAGTATATTCCTTGTTCGGATTTGCTTTATACTATCGATGTTTGTACGTTGTACTAATATGTGATTGAGTGTGTTTTAATACATTTTGAAAATAAATAATCTTTACCTGATCGATGGCTTGGTTTAATTGTTATACATATTATTGAATCCGAATTTTCAAACTGTTAACAATTAGAGTGAAGTTCTTTTATAACTGCAGAACGTCTCTAATTCTCAAACATTTGTATCGGTATTTTTCTAGAATGCCATGCGACCCGTTACCTTAAAATAGTTGAGACATATCGAACACGAACATCTCAACATGATTGAACAACACCGTTGGCTTTGTAGCTCCGAATAAGATAACTCATATTTATTGACCCGTATCGCTACAAGTTACAACACACGATATAAAGACGTGATAGTTCAGGCAAAGCGAACACTCGAATAATTTAACGGTAACTAAACTGGATGAAAGGTAACCCATCTTTCGTCGGTTATTCAGGTATAAAATTGCCCGACCTCGATCTACGGTTTTATTGAGCGATAGTCGAACCTAAATTGTGGGGGAGTCTTCCGTTTTATCTGGATTAAACGAGTTTTTACCGGATGGTAAATAGGGCGAGATTTTTTACTTTGAAAAAGAAGCGTATTATCTATACGACTTGAATATGTTCGTCTAATATTACTAGGCTAGTAGCAAGCATAGGTAGTATAAATCGTCTTATAAGACGGGTCTATATTATGTTCAGCTTTCTTTAAGATTGTAAAGTTTTACGTGTGTCGAGGAATTGAGCAAAGCGGCGGCTTTAGCTTTACAATCTTATCTCGGGGTATTTTTATTTCTAGTGAATGTCTGCGACATGGATGTTCTGTTTTGTTATTTGTAAAAATATGTCGAGAAAATTTGTATTTTCTATACAGTTTCAAGATTGTATATAAACTTCAGAACTATAAAAAGTGATCAGACGTCCATTATTTCGCAATTAATCTGCTAATCGCCGTATTTATTTAAGTGACTTATTCAGTAGATTACGGATTGCAATATCTAAAACTAAAGCTCAATTCTAATTTAGGTGTATTTGATACGCGATTCCTGAATTATTTTACAATTTAATCATTTTTGAAGTCCGACTATTTAATCAGTTTAATTCTATCATATTCAAATAAACTCTTTAATTCGACTAGCCTACCGTTCGCAAGGCTACATGTCGGCATGATCCCGCGGGTGAAATATAACTAATAAGTAATGTTCATATCGTGTTTATTAATGAAGATCGAACCGCTACACAGGGCCTTAATTAGAAACACCTGAGCTACAGTGCGCCGGTTAATTATCGAGTAATCGAGACCTACTTTACGTCTAGATGTTGCGCTTAATTAAGACTTGAGGCTAGGTTTTGTTAGGTAAATAATGATGCTGTTGTTTGCTGATTTTTTATTTGCTGTTTGAACGGAGTTTGTTGGTAGATCGTAGATATTGTTGACATTGGAGCGTCGCTTGATATCATTATATGGTATTGTAAATAGGAATAATTAAGAATATTCAAAAGAAATTCATTAAAAAGGATGAATCTTATCCAAATAACGAGGTTTACATACTTTTTTAAACAATTCAATTAAATTTATACATCGTATTGTTACTTAATTTGTTTTGGTACATCCTTCTTTTTCTTCAAAAATAGAAGTATTGAACGCAAAAATAAATACGCAATATCATACACATAATCAATCAAATCATAATTATGCATGATTTTAATCCATGTCACGTTCTTGTATTGACGTGACCATTACAGGTCATGATCATGATCACGTTCATGGATAATAATAGAATCGCAATTAGATTTTAATGCAATTTATGTCTACAGGAAACTTGAAAACATATTGGATCGGAAAACAATATGGCTTATCTTAATAGGTACCTACCATGGGCTCTCTTCACAATGGGCAGCGTTGGCCCAACAAATGGTCGTCGATGCTTGCCACCATTACGGCGATTATGAATAAAAACTTACAATGATGGCATAGCATAGACATTTAGGCTCTCCACTCTATTGTGATTGCCTGTACTCGCCCAACGCTGCCCATTGTGAAGACATTACATACCCACATTGGCGAATTCAATTCGTCCAAAGCGTAATACTTAGAAATTTCCATTCAATCAATAGCTTACATTAATCAATCGTAAGCGCTTCCATGCAAGCAGCAAGAGCACCAAACGTATCTTAAGCATAGCATGTGCTCATAATCTTTTGTGCGGAGTCTTACGGCGCCATTCACACGGGGGCTTTATCCTCACTCCGGATATTACATCTGAGGCTGCACATGGCACTCCATTGACGTCCACCAGTGTGCTCACCCAATTATCTACTGAGCTAAGCGGATTATCTAATATACGTTCAAATGTTATTACGCTGGCTGCGGCAAGGAGCTATTATGTGACACTGACTTTGTTATACGAATAGTTCATTTGATGAGGGAATTATCACTCGATTTTTCTAGGGTATTGTAAGGATATATTGATGGCTTTGACCATTACAAAAGTTCATAGGTAAGTTCACAATGTCATGAAATATCTGTCCTATGAAAGTCGCAAGTAAAGTAAGATTCATTTCTGAAATTACAGTAAATACAAAATTATTTACAGAAGATATGACTGAAGTCAAATAAAATCTATTTCTACCGTGATTTTATACAAATAGAAAATAATATAGGAAGAGAATTTATACATTTGTACTATCTCGCTTTGAGATTTCTATGAAGTTGGCGAGTTCTTTGATATTATGAAGCGTGAAATCGTAACGTTCGTACCGATACGGTGTAAGTTGCAATCTTCAATATTATTGAGAAGTAAGATTCATCCTCTCTTCAGTTTGAATTCAAAAACGTTATTTTAATACAATGTTTCTGGTAAGACAACACTTTCTGTTCCCAATTGAGGTATTCATAAAATATTTCAATTGTGACTTTAATTGTTGAAAGGCAATTGAAAGTTAAAGTTTTCCAGCTGTTACTTAATCAATGCTTTCAATGAATTTTTTAGGACTTATTATTTATATTAAGTTTATATTTTATGAGCGCTCAAATACAATTTTCATACAAAATTGGATACTTCATTATTTATTCGTTACGAGATTTTACTTTTGAATAAAATATTTTTTCTATTCAATCTTCAAAATTAATGTACCTATTTCGTTTCACTTCTCAGTAAAATCCTTAAACACTATTTAATATTAATTTGAAGTTTCATTAAATATTTGTAGCCAAGGGATTAACGAATCTCCATTATTTCTTGAGATAGGTTGGCGAACTCCTGGAAGGCGGGCATATGAAATTCTGAAAATGAAATATGGTTTCTTAATACCTACTTAATTTAATATTTATGTAATAATTAATAGATTGGAGATTTGATGATGAAATAGAATTGCTGAGAGTAATATAATATAAACATAAAACGTAAACTTAAGCAATATTATCTAGACAAACTGTAGTTGATGTTATAGTTATAAGTATCTACAAAAAAAAAAACTGTTATCTTTGTGCAATCTTTAGACTCCATTTATGTATTCTACAGTTAAACCGAAATTGTTTTGTTTATAAATTATTGTATACGAACATTACTATTCCTAAACCTCAGTGGTTTTTTAATTCACAACTGTACACTAATATATCTGTAAACCTTTTTTGTTTCTGATAATAAATAATAAAAAAAAAAAATATGTCTATCTGCAATTTTATGAATTAAACGGGTTCGTATTTCGATGGTGTTTTAAACATTTTTCATAACACTTGACTTGCAAATTTTCATTCATTATATGATATTAATTTTGAAAGTTCTATCTATTAAGTATTATGTGACTCCTCCATGTAATTGATTTTAATATGAAGAAATATCAACTGTTAATCTTGCGAATAGTGAAGAAAGCTTTAACACCGTAAAGTGAACATCGTGAAACAACTCAATTATAACGGCCACTAAAAGGTTTATATAATTTATAATAACACGTGTTGTTTGTGAATAATTAGTTTCAGTTCCGG
>CAJQZM010038201.1:0-13815 GCA_907164665.1 Colias nastes | reverse complement strand
CAAAACATAGTACTTACAGGACAAATAAAAGTTGATTGACCCATATAATACTATAGAATGGCATTTCTGAGAGGTTTATCGTAATATGGCTCAACTAGAATTCTAGAGAATAGCAACATGTCTATAATACACACGTATCTCTTCTCAATAATATTGTAGATTTGCCTATACATATTATGTATAGGCCTGAATAACACAGGTAATCTACTCAAAACAAGTTAGTATTTTGTTACAAGACACCTTTGAGACCGGTTCAAACTCAAACATTTATTTATTCAATTAGACTTCTTCGAGAAGCACTTTTGAAACGTCAATACATATTTTTATCATTTACCACCGATTCGGAAAGCAGTATCTATGGAGAAGAATCGGCAAGAAACTCCATAGTTGCTCTTTTAAATCATTTCAGTATTACAATTTAATTTTACAAAATATGTAAGAAACCGTACGTATATATTATCATAATATGCCAAAGAACTGTCCTGCGGTTTTTACGCGACAACCCTCCATGGGTTTTTATCTTCCATATATTCCTTAATTCTGTAATAGGCTCTCTGAACTAAGACGTTTTTTACATAATTCTTAAATTTAGCACTACTAAACTCTTTAATACTATGAGGAATTTTGTTGTAAAAAAGTATACCTTGACCCATAAATGAATTTTTAACTTTAGCTAACCGGTAAAATGGCATTTCAATTTTATTTCTGTTCCTTGTGCCATAACAGTGTCTATCTCCTACTCTTGTGTGTAAGTCTGCGTTTTTGTGTACATATAAAATATTATTAAATATATACTGTGATGGTACAGTGAGGATACCAGTATTCTTAAAGAGATCTCTTAGTGAGTCCCTAGCACGTAAATTATATATAGAGCGTATGGCTCTTTTCTGTAATATAAATATAGTTTCTATATCTGCAGCCCTGCCCCATAGCAGAATTCCATAGGACATAATGCTATGAAAGTAGCTAAAATAAACCAATCTAGCCGTGTCTACATCGGTGAGATGCCTTATTCTTCGAACTGCATATGCAGCTGAACTAAGCTTAGCAGCGGTGGCGGCAACATGGGCCCCCCATTGTAACTTCTCATCTAGTGTCAATCCAAGAAAAACAGTAGAATCCACAGGGTATAATACCTCCCCGTTTAAAATAATATCCCTTTTCACCTTTTTTACATTTGGAAGGATAAATTCTACACAATTTGTTTTTTTTGCATTTAATAATAAATTATTAGCAGTGAACCAATTGGATATGCGTAAAAGAGCAGAGTTTACTTCGTCAACGTTTGAGTCATGTCTATCCACATTAAATATTAATGAGGTATCATCTGCAAACAGTACTATTTCACACATATCCTGCAAATAATAAGGTAGGTCATTAATATATACTAAGAACAAAAACGGTCCTAAGATAGATCCCTGCGGTACACCTATGTTAATCGGCGCACCGCGAGATTTCTCTCCATTAACAACAACGGTTTGTACCCTGTTCTGAAGATATGAAGCTATGAGGTCCTGAGATAAACCTTTAATACCATAAAAATTTAGTTTCCGTAATAGAGTGGTATGTTCTACACAGTCAAAAGCCTTAGAAAGGTCACAGAATATCCCTAAAGCATTCTTTGAATTTTCCCATGCTTTATATATATGTGACAAAAGAGCTATTCCAGCATCAGTAGTAGAGCGCCCCTTTGTGAAACCAAACTGTTTGGCGTGTAGTAAACCATTTGATACAAAATGACTACATAATTGGTTTAAAATTAATTTCTCGAAGACTTTGCTCAAAGTTGGTAAAATGGAAATTGGCCTATAGTTATTACAGTCTTCTTGGTCACCACTTTTAAATAAAGGAATTACTTTACTTAACTTTAATAAATCAGGGAATATACCACAGTCACAACATTGATTAAATATAAACGCTAAGTGGTTGGCAATGTTTTCTATAATATTATTTACTAAATTTACAGACATTCCCCAGAGATCACATGTTTTTTTTAAGTTTAATGTTTTAAAAGTTTTAACAATTTCCTCTGCAGTCACATGTCGCAATTCAAATAATACATTACACTCAGCAACATGGTCCCTCAAGTAGGACTCCGCAAGCGCTGATGACGAATTTAATTTTTCGGTAATACTAGCAGGGACACTACTAAAAAAATCTTCAAAAGCAAGCGCAACATCAGCACTTTTGTCAATGACCCTACCAGCATTAACAAGTTTTATGGTACTATTTGATTGGCTTTTGCCCATTTCACCATTAATAATTGCCCAAACCGTTTTAACTTTGTTATCAGAGTTGCGTATTTTATCTCTGACATACAAGCACTTGGCAGTGAAACAAACTTTTTTAAAAGTTTTTGAATAATTTCTAACATAACTAAGAAATGACATGTCTTTGTTATATTGCTTCATGCCATATAACTCATATAAAACGTTCCTGCATCTGTGTATACTAGGTGTTGCCCATTGGCTAAATGGTAAATCCTTGGTCATACTTAAAGATTTAACTTTAAAGATTTTTTCAAACTCATTATGAATTATATTAAAAAGATTTGTAAACATTTCACAAGGATTATTATGAAAGGATTGATCATTCAGGCCAGGCAATTTATTATTAATATTATCTCTAAATTTATGAATGCCTTTTTTAGTTATAGGCCTAACATTAATTCTTTTAAATGTAGGTATGCAATCCCATTCAAAAACTACTTTCTGGCCACAGTGATCCGAAGTCAGTGTATTGAGAATATTTTTTTCTAAAAAGTTACAATCACAGTAAACATTATCAATACAAGTTGCAGAACTAGGTGTAATTCGTGTGGGTTCATCAAAAAGTTTATGTAAATTAAATGATTGAAATAAATTAACTATTCGTGTTGCCGTTTGTGTGTGTGAAAGTAAATCAATATTAAAGTCTCCACATACTATAACCTTCTTTTCACTTCTGCTCAAACGCTTTAATATTTCTTCCATGACTGTCTCAAACATATTATAGTCACTGGAAGGAGGCCTATAAACGCAAACAATAATGTAACACTCAAGTTCAACACAGGACAGTTCAATGGTGCGTTCTACAGATAGACTAACAATGTCAGTTCGTTCTTTGCATTTTACACTATTGTGTACAAAAATAAGAGAACCTCCATGAATAGCATGTTTCCTAAAGTATATACTTTTTAACTCATAATTATCAACATTTATTAACAACTGACATTGTTTAAGCCAATGTTCTGTTACACAAAAAACTTTAATACTATAATGATTTAAGAATAATTCTATTTCTAATAATTTGCTAGCCAAGCCTTGAATATTTTGATGTACAATGGAAAAAGGCTGCTTAGCTGTTGTCTTATATACTAGTTTAAATCTAGCTTAGGGCTAAATTTTCTGTCAACACTTAACCTAGGTTGGTGTATATAATTACTACTACATAAAATTATAGTAGATCGATGGTCTGATACAGAACATGTACCAGACTGGTTAATAATTTTATATGCTATTAACATAGCAAGTTCTTTCTTATATCTAAATGGCAGATACACTGTATTCCTTGTCATACAAAAAGATTTTATACAGGAATTTAAGTCAAAATATATAAATGCATCACTATGATGATTTGTTAAATTATACAATTTCAAGTTAATATTATAGATAAACCTATATTGATTTTGTGTCAAACCAGGCAAATACGGTAATGTACACAACATAAATTTACATTTTGTCTCACCACTAATTTTTAACATTTTTTGAAATCCTATATCAATGTCATGTTTTTTTAAATTAAAACTATCTCCGTATAATATAATAACAATACTATTTTCATTAAAACTAAAATTATCTAATGAATTCATGATATATGTAAATGAACTATTAGGAGTGCAAAAATTAGTAACTTTATGCCCTAAGTTGTTAAGCAAAGCGCCAAAACCCTGACCTATATTATCTGACAACACAATAATTTCCTGCATGGAAAGATGTTTTGTTTTACTAGATGAAAGTGTTGCCGTTGGTTGAATACTATGTATGTTAGTGCAGTCAATGGTCTTATGGGGCGACGGTTGCTCATTGTCACTTATGGAACACTTACATACATAGTTATTGGTCAGAGACTCGAAGCGTTCCATATTTTCATTGCTTAACTTTAATATATAATCTGCCTCTTTTATGTGTTCATTAATTTGTAACTGGGCAGCAGAATATTTTTGGTTGAGGTCATATAATGTATCATTTAATGAGTCTATTTTCTCCTTAAGTTCTGTAGTTTCTACCTCATACATCATTTTATAATGTTCTAAGTCCCTATGATATCTATCTAACTCTTTCAAAAGGCTATTATTTTTAATTTGCAATTGTGCTACATTTTTTAATGAAAATCTATTTCTCATAACTGATTTAGTGCGTTTAATGAACCTACTTAATTTGAGATATTTTTTTAATTTGTTATGTGAATTTAGCTTGATTTTTGTATTGTTTTCAAAGCCACTTAACTGTCCACATTCAAGCAGTTCACCAAAAAGACTGTTCGATGAAGTGCATAGCCGCTTGGAGTTATCCTCTTGAACCTCCATTAAACTGCATTCCAGCTCAACGATACGACTGAGAGCCTTCTCGTGGTCATTGGAACACTGTTGGAAGCTGTCAACAATGTCTTGAAGGGCTGTGCACCTGTTTTGGCTATCCATATATTGAGTGTGGAGTTCAGCTAGCTCGGCCTTCAGACTAGTATTCTTTTTTATTATTTGCTGGATTTCCACCTCATGTTCCTCTCTCTCCAGCAAGAGTTGTTCACACAGGGATTTAGAAGCCTTTAAGTCCTGTAGTGTGGCCTTTAGTTTGTTTTCCATATCTTTGGCCACTGCCTTGCGGGTCAGCATGTTGTAATTTTAGTTGCTGAAACAGGTGAAATAGATGTTAAAAAGTGTATATAATATATGATACAATTAAAACAATTTTTACTTGTGTTAGATAGGCTTATGATACAATTATCAGAAAAGAGTAGATAGTGAATGGGTAAGATAAAGTTTTGTAATAGAACTGAAGTATATTTTGTCTGGAGCTATTAGTTTTTGTCCTCTAAATTGCTTCCAACTTGTCAAGCAAAGTGAGACGATAACTATGCGCTCATGTATTTATTGTGACGTTACTCATAAAATATGAGCAGTGTTATTAGTTAAATGAATGGGAATGTTGTGTGTATCTTTAAATAAGATATATTAAAACTAGTACTCCCCTGGTTTATCCAAGACGAAATTCGAATTTGAATTTCCGTTGCCGTTGACAGCCACGTTATACAAAACGCAGCTTCAGTCACGTAATTATACGTATTTCACATGAAATAACACTTGTACGTTGAATATATAGTTTACTATTACTAATTTATACTGTTTTTGCAAGTAATTATTGAATTTAATATGATTTTTTAATTTAAAACTAAGGAGCTGATATTCACTCAGCTGTTGACATCTGTCATCCCATATATAGCCATAGTAACCCTTAGCAAAGGTAATTCTGTAATTCCTTGAGACTTGCTTTTTAGCTATTTCTTGTATTTATTTTACGTGAGTACACTTTCAGTACAAATAACGAAGGATTAAGATTTGTATTCGTCACTAGCAGTCCGCCCCGGCTTCGCCCGTGGTACATATTTACGTTTTCTCTACGTAAGAACCATCCTCGTACTTCAAGGAATATAATAAAAAAAGAATTAACGAAATCGGTTCAGCCGTTCTCAAGTTATGCGCTTACCAACACATTTTGGGATTCATTTTTATATATTCGTCATTATATGCCAACATTTTGTAAGATTTCCAAAGTCTTCTAATAAATTTCTGCAACAAGGTAAAACTTATAAATAATTCGATAAATATTAAAGTCTTATAAGAAGTTTACTGTAATTGTTTCTTATAACACAAGGTGTCTCAGCCGACAATTAAATGGAAAAGTGATTCCGTTTATTTTGTCAAGAAAACTTAAAGGGGTAAAAAGAGAGAAAGTAAATTTGTTAATTGGACCACTTCGCGTGATAACATGAAAAGTGATCTACCGAGCAACTATGTTATTGTCCATCATACAATGATTTATTAAGTACATATTTAATCTCATGACTCTTATCTTAGTTCTTCTAACCGTTTATTTATAACTTGAAGACATTGACTCATAATAATAATAATGAAGTCCACGATTCTCATTACTCGATGAATAACGGCATTTTTAGCATTTTATTGTGTCGGAAATGTCTAATTTGCGTTTGCATTCACCATTATGTGGGAACGGTGGTCTAATATGGATATGATTAAAGATTATATAACGTGGATATGATTAAATTTTTTATGGAGTAGTCTCCACTACTACTCTCCTACTACTCTACTACTCCACCACTACTACTCTACTATCTCCACTACTACTCTAACTTAGCTGTGTTTAAAAATCATCATAAAATAAAAAAAATAATATAAGACTTAACATAAAAAAATAAGACTCAATTGCTAGAACAAATTCAATAGCAGTTTCCAATTATCCCTACCATACTCGGAAGTTCCGAGTCGGAACTATACAAATACATACACCATACATATTTCATTGCAAAATCCTAACATACAGGACTTGTCATACGATATCGCAATCAATGTTTCCATTCATCTATAATAATGAATCGTGAATCACAAGGCACAAACTACGCAAGCATACTTAGAATTCGCTATTGTAATATTGTTGTTCGGAGGATGTGCGCACGCGCCGTTAATGGACTTTCTATAGTTTTAATTGCTCTATTCGTGTCATTGTCTGCTTTATTTAGTACCTACATGATATATGTGTATACTATAAGTAATTGTGGATGGTCATGTCTCTAGGCAATTGGGGAAAATGCCTCGTGGGTGTATAACTTTCTATATGTATAATGAGGTTTTGATTAGATTCATATTCGTAGAACAAGAAAATGTTAAGAAAGTAGGGTATCAGTAAAAAACTTGAAACTATTGTTTTCTGGTTTGATGAAAATAATTTCAAGTAGCCCTGCTCTGCTTTTTGCGTATCTGTATCAATTTGTTAAACCATTTGTTAACATCATTGATTTTTCATCTTTCATTTAGTTTGGAAATTGCTTTAATGGAGATAAAACAAAGCATAGTTAAGTGAACTAGGTACAGCAATTAATCTTGTCTCTATTAGCAAAATTTATTCATCTGCATTATGTTTGTGTCTTTGGAAGTTTTTCTTGGAAATCTGCCACACGATTGAAAGCAAAACTACCCTCCAATGTACAAATTGGATTACTGAACGGATATTGAATGTCCGTATTCGCAAAATAAGGGGATTGTTTTAGGGTTTCTTTAAATGCCTAAAAACTAAGGGAATATAACCCTAACAGGTGTTAATGTGCTCATCCGTTAAGACGAGTAAAATCAAATAGGTACATGACCAAGTTACGTCACTCTAAAATATAATTTTTCTATACCTAGGTTTATTATATGTATAAAAGATCTTTAATTTTTCAGTTCCTCTCTTTAGAAACGGCTCTTTGAATTGCATAATTTAGAAAAGTAAACCGTCATTAGTTTAGTTTATAAATTGAATTATAATTTGTACGGAATACTTAAATATTGCACATTGCATGCGGGTAATGCAGGAAAAATAGCGTAATTATTTTGTGTCATTGAAAATGTCATTGACTTCTTCTGCAGTAGTCTGCGGTTATACTATTACGGGAAAATAATTTGGTTTCAACTTTCAAGTATAGCATTTGGTTATTTTGCTGCACCTTGCAAATTTTATAAGCAATGAGTACAGTACCTATATATTTAGGTAATACATACATGGAATCACATTTTAAATACGTTTCATATTCTAAGAAAACAGTTATAATCTTCAGTATTTCAATATCCATGTTCTTTCTAGATTTTCTTTAATTCTTATAACATAAAAAAACAATGTAATTCTTAACTTATCTTTTTGCTCTCGTAACCCATAAATAACAAACCGTGTCACAATTCATGAAAACTTGATGAAAACCATTAATTAAATTATATCTTTCATTGTCTATCCAACAGTGTTTAACTTTATTCTTCTAAAATTTGGATCATCATTTTCACTCTATTCATGCTTTATACTATCTTTTTTTTCTACTTATGCAGCACATCTTTTCTGTCACGTTTATTGAAGTGAAACTTCTTTAGGCACGTTGAGAGTAAAACTTCAAGGTCGAGTCATGGCAAAATCATCAGGTCATGAAGGCGACGATTTTGGTATCTTTGAATCTTGCCAAAGAAGTTTCACTTCTGACACATGCTCGACACACGCTCTTTCTTATCTAGCATCTAATAATATTGTGTATTCTTTCTTTCCTTCTTATGCAGCTCATATTGTCTAATCATATTCATTACTCTTCTCTTCCTTTTCTCACACAGCCTTAATGTCGCGATCTAACAAAGCGAACACTTGCAGCTACACAATGACGTCGACATCGTTCAACGTAGGTCTAGGTGACGGGTCGAGGCTGTCGAGCCGCGTGCTGCGGCCCCCGGGCGGCGGGCACACCGACATCTTCGGCGGGGAGCCGGAGCCGCCCCGCGGCAGACGTCAGGTGCCTGCCGCTAGCGGGGCTATGTTTGGTGAGTCATTGTAGCTAATATTATAAACGATAAAGTTTGTAAGTATGGATGGATGGATGGATATTTGTAACTCTTTCACTACTGGACAGATTTGGATAAAACTTTACAGGAATATATGTATACATCAAAATAACATAAGCTATAGAAATACTTGATTACGCACGCGGGTTTGTCCGCAGGAAAACGGCCCGCGCTGTTACAGTTAATATGATTTAAATATGATACGACATGTATATTATAGCGTGTAAAACCAAGCTTTTATACACTCATTCTATCATATCTCCACTTTTCTTCATCGACTTTTCAGTCATATATTATTTCAACAATTCCAGGACACGGCGACGAACCAGTGAAGACACCAACTGCAGCTGAGACTCCAACTCAGAACGGTTCATACGGAGCTCCCGAGCCGGCGCCGCAGCCCGAACCCGCGCAAGCTGCACCCGCGCAAGTCGCACCTGCGCAAGTCGAACCCGCGCAAGTCGCACCCGCGCAAGTCGCACCCGCGCAACTCGAGCCCGAGCAAGCGAAACCCGCGCCAGTGCAAGCCGCGCCCAAGGAGAGCCCCAAAACACCAGAACAACCCAAGACTGAAGCCCCCAAGAGAGTGCGAGTTCCCCCCGGAGGCTTCTCCTCCGGCCTCTGGTAAAACGGGAACGCCCGGGACCTCTACTGTGCCTTACATTATGTTATATGTAGACGATATCTTTGTTACTGATTGAATGAAACGCTGTGTTGACGGAGTTTAATAATTCGCCCAAGTATTTGTTGGGGTGTTCACAGCTGTGTGTTGACAAAATGTGCCAAATTTACGCATTTTGTAGTGAAGTTAGTATGATTGTTGTGGTCACGAAGATAGGTTTACATATAGTCGGCCAGCCAAGTGCTAGGACGGTGGTCCCCTGCCTTTCCGCTTGTGTAAATCCTCGCGTTTATTTACTCAAACTATATTATACTTTACGTACACGAAGAATTTAATTTTTATTTTAATCTATTTTTCGCTTGTGTCAAACTATGGCAAATATTGCCGACTCTACTAGACTAATGTACTGTAGTCACAAAAATTTATAGGTACTAACGAATTTCGCGTAGGCCTTTTTATTGTAAGGTTCATGTTATGGGTCGTTTCGATATGGTTTTTTTGCGATGTGCATGAGTATAATTTTATTTTAATTCGGTAATTAATTACTTTTATTATGAATGGACGATCTATAAATGATTAACAATCGTCGCTAATGAAATCATATCAAAATGGGAGCTCGAGCTATAAATGTATGAATATTTGCAATGTTGCTAGTTCACGACTGAAGTGTGTATCACAGGATTGTACTTAAGAAATTTTCCGTTAGCAATTTTATAAGTTACGCCGCAAGGCAGTGCGATTATGTATGTTAACAATGTATTTTTATATGAATTAAATGCTATAAATTTTATGAGTCTGTTGTTTTATTTATGACTAGCTTCCGCCCGCGACTCCGTCCGCGCGGAAAAATTAAGAAAAATTAAGATTTTTTTTTCTACGTATTTTTACGGGATAAAAAGTATCCTATTTTATGCCCAGGATAATAAGGTATAATTATACCAAGTTTCATCGAAATCGAAACGTTAGTTTTCACGTGATGCCTGAACATACAGACAGACAGACAGACAAAAATTTTTTTAATCACATATTTGGGCTTGGTATCGATCCAGTAACACCCCCTGCTATTTATTTTTTCAATATTTTCAATGTACAGAATTGACCCTTCTACAGATTTATTATATGTATAGATGTAAACCGGAGCAGAGCTATTGATTTGATAAATTGATGTATTGATTTATGATGTTGCTACATATAGGGTAACGGCACCAGTGGTCAGCCAGGAACCAGTGATCAGCCTATTGCGTTGTTTATTGGCCATAAATATCGCTGTAATCAAAATAACCAAATCACGCGCACTTAAATAGAAGCTCTGTTTCGTTATTGGTTCATGCATCACGCGATAGGAGCAGCAGGGGGTCAGGGGAGAGAAGTAAACACGTTCGTACAGGTGCTGTCCGCCGACAAGAGCAGAAGTGTCATGTCTGCAATATTTTTTGTTTCACGTGGTGCTCTTTTGAAAGGTGAGAAATAACATATTTTAGTATGAAATGTGATTGTGTTTTATAGGGGTCATTGTCAAATTTTGCGCAGGTAAACGTAACTGCAGATTTCAAAAATGTGAAAAAGAAAATATTTTAAAATTGAACTTTTCTTTATGCCTGTGCCTGTTAAAACAACTGAAGTAGGGTTAATTTAAGTTGGCCGCGATGTTTAGCTAATAATTTAAGATTTATTTCAGATTTAGTGCGTCAGGGTGGTGAAAAAATACAACTCTGTTATCATTACACTTCACCTTTTATCATTAAATTAAATAAGCCAGTCGCACATATTTTGGCTTTTATATCAATTACAGTCTTATATCTTATAATCACCATTAGAAGCACAAGCTTTTTTTAAGTTTTACAGTAATTCATTTAAAATTTTAGTCAACTCTGTTACTTTATGAATAATAACAAACCTTAAATTCTACACAACTCCATGAAATATCTATAAATTAACAGCTTATTACAATATATAACCGCTTCATTAACTGACAAATTAACCTATTGTAATATAGCAGTATTATATTGAATAGCTTTTCCTAAATTTCGTAAATATGTTCTTTAATCTTCGGGACACGAAAGTAACAGAGTTGTAACACAGTAACTTAGTTGTTCTTTTTGTACTATAAGTGAATAAATTGCATACTCTTGATATGTCGTCACGTTCGAAAAGATTGATTTTGGTTCTTAAAACATTTTTCTTACATGTGGGCTGATTTTTTTCATATGAAACTTTGATCCACAGCAACACACTCTTGTATAATTTGTATTTCCTGCCTAGAGAATTTAACGGCCTTCTTGTCAAATATTTTATCAATAGCATACTTTTCCTTCCGATTCTTAACTTTTTCATGGCGTTTTTTAATAGTATTTACTGGATTTACTGGATTGCCGTCCGTATTTTTAGACTTCTTTCGTTTTTCTCTGTTGCATTTCTTTTAATACATCTCGTATCTCTTGTTAACTGTTTGTAATTGTTATTTCAATTTTATATAATCTGTTAATAACTGCGATATGTTTCTCTTAACTTGCTTGCTGCTCAGCTAGCGTGAGAAGCATTTTAAGGGCGTTAATAACGGCAGAATATCCTGTAACAATATCTTCAAGGTAACATTTAATTATATATGATTTATTTACATATAACAACTCAAAATTACTTTAGGAAACCGATTATTAAGAAAAAAAAATATCACAAATATAAAATTTCAAACAAAAGTTAAAGAATACATGCTTACTCGACTCTGTTACCATGAGCTAAGTAACAGAATGATGATAACAGAGTTGTAAATTTTACATTCTAAAAGACATAAATCATAGAATAATGCATTTAGTTATTTTTTTTATTTCAAATTGAGCATAATTACCCCTTAAACAACAAATTGAACGTAAAATAATAGAAAAAAAACAGTTTTACTTACGTTAATAGGTAGGTAACAATGTTGATGCGGAATAAAAACACGCGGCACGTTCAACGCCACGCGGTCGACTGAATTTCAGTGTACCCCTCCCCCCGACCTAACGAACGACCACAATGGCTGCAGAAACCTCGCTCAAGCTAATAGAAAGTCGAAAACAGCGCCACCTCTATTTTGAGTAATGATTTATTTAGTAACATAGTAGAGCACACGATTCCAAACACTACGTGGGACAAAGTTAAAATTTTTTTTATAAAATAAATTTTAGCACTGATCGGTTTTAAAATCTACTCTTAGAAATATTTACAATATTCTGTTTATAGTTATATTTTAATTGATGTGGGTTGGTATATTGAAAATTGTAGTTATTTTATATTTTCTGTAACGAAGTGCTACTTGGGACAGGTCAAATTTGTATGGAAAACCCTTCTGTTACCAGAAAAAACCACAATGTTACTTTAAAAAATAAAATAAAAAATGAAAAATAGGCCTTTATTTTATTAAAATATGTTTAGTAATGCGATTAAGTTTGTATTTGCTGTATAGTTTTTAGTGACAGTTAACTTTTTAATGGTATAGAAGTAAAAAAGTTTTGAGGGACAAGTTAACCTGCGCAAAATTTGACAATGACCCATAGATAATAACTTTATAGATTACTTAGAGCATTTAATTTTATGAAATTTGATAAAAAATATTGTTTTTTTACTTAAAAATTTGAGGGGCTGACCATTGGATACTGATTTTTTATGAAAGATCCAATGGACAGCCCCTGGGGCTGATTACTGGGATTATTCCTAATTGTTAGAAAACCCAGTGGTCAGCCGCATTTCAAAATATTTTTTTCAAGCGGCTGACCACTGGGTCTCAATCTGTGGTCTCAATGATCCAGTATTCAGCCACGATGTTATTGAAATAATATTTTAAGTATAAATGCGAATGTTTGTGTTTAAATCTATAAGTAATACTTCATGTTAGTTAAGTTTTACCTGAAATAATGGTATTATGTGTATTCATATCCAAAAGTTATTATTGTTCCCTTTTTTTCTAGCTAAAAATGCCGCCAAGACAACAGTATCCTCCAGAGAAATCCTCCGAAAGAGATCCTCCTGTGGTTGATTATAATTATATATATTGTGGATTATAGATACATCAATAGGACATATTATAAACTAATATCGCTGATTTTTTTAAAAAGAATTATTGCTGTTTTTATGATAAATAATAAGAAGTTCCTAGAAAATAAGAAGACACAAAGAGATTGTAATAGTATGTTTAAAATAATATTTGTATTATGTGCGATATACATTTTTTTGTGCTAAGTGAATCGTTGCTATAAAAATGTGATTAATGTAGTTGATTTTGATATAACATTGTTTATTTTGATCTCATAATTAGTTATACTTACTAAAGGCTGAACACTGGGTTCAACAAGGCTGTTTATTGGTTTTTAGAGGCTGTTCACTGGGACACTGGGCCATTTTTTGTTTAAAATTAATTATATATTTTACTAAGAGAATTATTGTTTTTGATAAACGCTGATTCGAAACTACAATAAACAATAAATCCATACATGTTGTACGTTTTTTTATTCGACGATTGTTGTAGAAATGGCAATTGTCAAAACTTCAAAAAGCTGTTATGAGGCTGACCACTGGTGCCGTTACCCTA
>CAJQZM010038199.1:0-17824 GCA_907164665.1 Colias nastes | reverse complement strand
ATTTCTTCGATCTTCGAGATACATTGGTTAGCAACAGTTTTTGTTGGCGTTGTTAGTTGTTGTTAGTTGGCGTTGCTTACAACGCCTTGAAACAAAGACAATAAATTGTCTATATTATAACATTTCTATTGAAAACAAGTCATTATTCAAAGTTTATTAAAGTTCTTCTAAGCAGAGATAATAATTATCATAGGTCTCAAAACTAGTATCGCGTAGGCATGGCATACTTTCGATGAATATCATATACCTACCTACCTACTGCGCGTTAGAAAATCATTGTCTTCAGACTATCTTTGGTGACCTAGATTTTAATTCATAGAATTTGAAATACGGATACAAATGAAGGATGAAGGAATATTTAAGTTGAAAGTTAAAATTGGGTCAAAACTGAAAATCGTCGAACAATTAATAATTTTTGCTGATAAGTAAATAAAATATTATAATTACTGAATAATATACTATTTGGTAGAGACTTTCCTAATCCCTGTAGATATTCCTTTATAAATTAATTTTTGATTTTAACTTTTTAAGGTATTCCATTAAATTCCATAGAATTTATTATTATTTAATTTATTTTGTTAGAAATCAGAATCTTTCTTTCGTTAGGACAGCAAATAAAATCAAATTTTAACCGAAATAAAAACTAACTTTTACGAAAGTCAAAATTAAATAAATATAAACCGTAATAACATTCAAAGTACCAGGTATGCATAACACGAATGGAGTCAACGCGGATGGCTAGACTCGGCCTCCGTCGCGAAAGTGAGAGTGGGTTACGCAACGTGTGCCCGATTCATGCTACCCTGGTACCGCTTAACGTTAACCTAATGTTTTTGTCGGACGATCTGTAGGTGTGTGTGGGCGATATTTACTTGATTTTGTGGTTATTAATTTAAACCACGCTGTCAAAGTTCATGAGTTGCGGCTTGTTATTAAATAAATCATTATCGCGCTTAAATCTTGTAGGCATGGGATTGTGTTCAAAATCTTGCATACCGTAACTCAAATTTGATATTGAATAAACCTCGTAATATCCATATCTTTTTCATTATTTTTTATTCATATCAAATTAAAAAATTACAACATTACAGCGACTCTACATTTCGAATCTTATTCCGCCTCACACAGCAGTCTCAGTAAAGAGTTTGAAACATCGCGATAAATAATAATGAATAAATCGTGAATAAAACCGAAAAAAAGTCACAAAAATTAAACAGGAATAAATCAGTTTATACAGAAAAACTCTACATTCTCACTTGACTCTGAAGTCTGAACCATTATATTATTTTTCAATTATTATTTTTTTTATTTTTCAATAGAATTTCGACTTCTATGCTAACTCATGACTATTTTTTTCATTTATTTTTCTATGACTGTCTCTCTACTTCAATCTATAATATACTTATAAACTGGACAACTGTGCAAAAATGAATCTTGATCATATTCAACTTCACACGCGTGTGACATCATCGATGCATCATAATATAATGATTTATTATTTCTTACCTCCTACAATAGCAGGTTAATAGTTACTGTTCTGTTAAACGAATTCACAAGGTAGGTTGAAGTACTAATAATGCATATTGCGAAATGATAAACTGAAACCAATTTTATCTCTAGCAGAGTATTTTACCCTACTATCCTAATAAAAGGATAGTAGTATAAAATATCTCAGATCGAAACACAAGCTTTTCAGTCTTTGCCTTCAATTGTCAAAAAAGCATCTCAGTAGCTATATTTTTATTTGCAAAATGCTATAAATTCTGAATGAAAAGTAGACTCGTAGAAATATACCCGAGCAGCTAGTAAAAAATCACGACAATCATTTTGAATCTCTTTACCAGGGTAACCATTATTTCAACTGAGTTAAACTTTTCCTACATTAAAAAAGACCTTGATTCCAGAACAACCTTTAAAATGCAGGATAATAATAATTAAAGGTTAGGTTACCCCAGTTAACCTACAGTACTGTTGGTTTGTTGTTGTTCTGGAGACAATCCAGAATAAGTTATAGCCTCTAAAATTCTCGTACCTACTTATTATCTGGGATAGCATCCTCTATCTGGGATAACATCCTTGTCATATATCTCCAATCCAGGATAAAAAGAATTCTGGTTATCTGGGATAACTAGTTCTGGAGAAACTTCAATCCAGGATAAGAAGATTTCTGGTTATCTAGGATAGCTTTTGTCTATCCAGAATACATTTTCATTTTTAAATCTATCATCAATAAAAATAATTCTGGTTATCTGGGATAACAAGTTCTAGGGAATACGTAGTGTAGTAGGTTAGCAGCGCGGTTGCGTCACTGTTGTTCACTTTCTGCTGTCGCTTGCCTACTTACCCAGTCATTGCGACGTGAGCTTGGTCTGTATTGGCGTTTGTGGAATATTCCGTTCAAGTATGAAATACCTTGATATACATTTTTCCATTAATCGGACATTTCATCTATAGCCAAAATATGTATTTAAATCGGCTGTTGTTGTTATATAAAGAAAAAATGTTTATAAATCGCCTTCCTCGATGCATTTCATAGACCATCCAATACGAAACAAACTCTACCATTATTATTTTCCTCATAATACTTTACTTTTAACTTCAGTTCTAAAGTATAGATTTAATACAAAACTAGCCAATTCGCACTGCACGTACCATACGATATTGCGTCATAGAACCTCTCACCACCCCACTCCCTGGTGGGGATGGCTGGCTCTGTCTTGAACAGAACAAAGATTCAGATACGTATTACGTATTGTACTAGATAACTAGATAAATATTTATTCTATAACTATAATACTATACTTACGTATGTATGACTTTTTATGTTTGAAATTGTGGTTTTGCCAAAGTCCTGAATATTAGAATTTTGGAAAGATTAATTTTAAAATATGATAAGTTGAGGCCTTTAAACAGTTCTAACTCATTTATTTTTTTGACTTGAAAACTTTTGATAGAGCTTTTTAATCGTCATAATATTATCACTGGAAGATTGCTACTTGCTAGCTACTAAGTATTTGGTTGGCTAGTTATTTTCAAACTTATTTTCATTTTAATTTGTTTTTATTCAAAAGTATACCACCTAAATGACAATCACAACTTGACATATAAATAACTTACATAAAAATGAGTTCACGAAGATGATATTATTATATAAATAAAACGCGATTTAAACCCGTTATATCATACAATACGTGCGTCGTGCAACGAGGCACGTGTGCCTGACCCATACATACCGTGAATACCTCTAACAGTTTTGCTTGTCCTTGTGATATATGATCGTATTTTCGTATAAGCATTTGACTCCAATTTCCATTTATTGTGATTGTGTCATTAGAATTTGTTGGAATTTCTATTTATGTTTGATTTTCTGTTGTTCTTTCTTCATAGGGTCTTAATTAGCTGGAGCGGTGCCTGAAAATAGAAACCTAGCTATTTTCGATATATAGTAACAAATAATTATTTTGTAACGAGGCGGTTATATTCAACCATTTTATACCCTATACAAGTTAGCTTGATTTTTTTGACATATGTAAATTTTTCTGATCGACATAACTTTGCAATAACGAACATCGCGTTTTTGTAATTTAATCATAGTAAAAAATGCAATGCCTAAAAATGGAATAAAAGAAAATTAATACAGTAGTCCATTGAAAAGTTACATTTGGGGTTGCGTATATAAAAGTTGTTCCTCGAAAAACAATCTACAAAAATGGTCTGATATCATTTCTTCGTAAAATTATAAAAAAAGTTTAATTAGAAAAATATAAATATGTATCTCTAATTTCTGAACATTTTCACTTATAACTTTTTTATTTATAGTTCTACGACAAAAAGTTACTGGACCAAAGTTGTAGAGTATTCAATTTGCGACAAATAATGTTAACAATTTTTTTTTATCAGGTAAATAGTTTAAGAGATATATCGTAAAAACCACTCCCCTACACATCAAAAAAATAAAATTGCGTCCTCTAAAAAACGCAAGGTTAGGCCTAAAAAATGTAACATTTCAATGAACTATTAAAAAATTAATCAGTACACGGGATAGAAAAATGTCAAATTTTGACTACTTCTTCCATTATTACCTCTAGTCTCTACATTTGAACAATGTGGAATTAGTCAATCACTTAAGCAGTAAGTAATTTCTTAATGGCCCATACATTAAATCACTTACTAATAAATTACTTATTTACTTATTAATGGTATCATGTACTAAAATGGAACATTTCGTTTTAAAACTATAAATTCAAAACACTCACTATACTTAAAATCTATCAAACTCAAACTCAAACATTTATTTATTCAATTAGACTTCTAGAAGCACTTTTGAATCGTCATTACATATTTTAAACATTTACCACCGATTCGGAAATCTGTATCTATGGAGAAGAAAATGTGATGTCGAAAGAAAATGTCCCCAAACGAAACGGCCCTAAGGATGAAATTATCGATTTCAAAATGACGAAATGATTATGTAAACTATGTATCGGTGCGTATTCGGTTGCACGTGCATTCGTGCTTGATTCGATTGAATCGATTATGAATCGATAAATCGATAGAGATGCAGTGATAACGCAGGTTGTTGGTCGTGATGATAAATGATAGCGCTATCGTTTCTCGGATTGTTCTGGGGTTCATGTAAGGGTGTTCACATTGATGTGTTTTTTGTGTTTTTGCGCTTAGGGTATTTTACATTGGGGTCGGGAGTTTTATTGTTTTCCTTATAAACATTATTTTATTATTGGAGAAAAATTCAGCAATTTCGTGGAATAATAGAAATATTTAACTACTGAAATGGGCAAAATTCTTCTTTGTCGAGAATATTATATTCTTCTAAGGTATTCTTATTAATAGAGCGGAAAAACATAGGTACATATTTATACATATTTGAAATTATTATGAAAATCATTCTTAAATGTATTTAGTAAAATCAGTGTTAATTTCATTAATTTTCATAACACAAATTCATAATATTATATATTGCTAAAAATCATTCATCATCATCAATAATGATAAGTAATTAATAATCAAAACACAATGATAACTTTGGTAATAAAAATTACGTAGAGCATAATATATTATTTAGATATCAATAATATTCAGTTCTTAAACGAAGGTTTATTTCCTAGGAATTACAACATATTTCACAAAAAAAAAACAAATTTCACATTCAAGTCATCTTTTACCTGCGTCGCAATATTTTTTTTTTATATATCTGTCATTTTGATAATTCCTTTTTTTTAATAATTATTAATTTAGACTCTTATCGGCTAAAGCACTGAAGTTACGTTTATTGAACCTTAGAAATGAATCACAGATATTTTTCTTGATACTTTTTTCTTGTTATCAATTAATCTGATATTTGCTGTATTAAATGTAACTTAATAGACATTTAATTCAATGAACTTTACTTTAATAATGTGTTTAAAAATAATCAGTCATATTTATTAGTTTAAGTACCTAAGTAAGTATTATTTTATACGAATTATTTTAACGTATGACCGATTAATAATTTCTAAAAACTAATTACATTTATAAACTAACTATGCTTCATTTATAAGATAAACTCTAATTCTAATTTAAATATAATTTATAAGGCTATATAAGGCGTATAAAAAAAAATTAAATCTTTTACTATAATAGAGAAAGTAATTTAAGTATACAAATTGCACATTATATTTTTAATTTATAAATCAAAAGGCAAGTAATACAAGCTCAGTAAATAATAATGAAACAAACTCTAAACTTGCATTATTGTTAGCAATGATGATACAGTAATAATAGGCGTCATGTTACAAAACATTATATAAAATTAATTTTCAAACGTATCAAATATACTGACCATCATTATGCATAGCAAAAAGCCTTTTAGAGCACATCGTCAAATCATAAATTATGGTAACATCATAATTTATGCCCACGAAAAATCATTACGCTCGCAAACGCTCTATGAAAATCATGAATCAACCGCACAGTGAGCGCGTCGCTTAAACTTTTACTTGTGAACTTTCAGCTACAGCTTCCTTCCGGGCAACCTTGCTCGCGCGGCCAGTCAGCGCCCGACCGCCGGAGCGACAACACGTATACGTGATAAACGCGAGTGCAACGCCACGCGACCCGCATGTGCTCTAGTGATTCTTAGTGCTCTGAAGTGGATACTCGAAACGGAACCGCTGGGCCGATCGGCCCCGGCGGTATGGAATCACCGCAAATGTACGACGCAGCCGCGGCGCCGCCGCCGCCGCCGCAACCAGACCTCAAGAAAGCGAATGATGACAAACGCACCCCTTTCCCGCCGCCCGATCTGGACGAGCTCAATGGCCAGGAGATCAGCCTGGACCTGCAGCACCTCATCGAGGACCAGTTCCGAGGCGAGGAAACGATGGCTCTGTTCCAGGAAATTTTGCCGGGAGGACGATCCCCGCAACAGAGGCCGTTCGCGCGCACCACCCTAGCGTATATGCCGCAGCCGGTGCACTCTGGCGCATCGTACGCGGCCCCAGTGCAGCCCAATTCACACGAACAAGCTCCACCGATTAAAGAGGAGCCCCCGGAGCCGCATGACTTCAGACGATCGGTGACTTGTGCGCAATATACAGGACAGTATAACCCACAACCACCTGTCGGTGTCAGCGGCCCGTACGGGGGAGGTTTCACCCCATTACCACCCTTGGGTGCACCACTCTTACCACCCCTGTTAAAACACAAGCCAGCGCCACCCAGACGCTCGTCGTCAGGGAAGGTGATAGACAAAGGCACGGATGAGTACAGAAGGCGAAGGGAACGCAACAACATAGCAGTGCGAAAATCGCGCGAAAAAGCAAAAGTGCGATCCAGGGAGGTGGAGGAAAAAGTGAAAACGTTGTTGCGGGAAAAAGAGGCTTTACTGAAGCGGCTCGAAGCCGTGACCGGCGAGCTGAGCTTGCACAAGCAGATGTACGTCCATCTAATAAACTTGAACCATCCAGAGATCACGGAACTGTGCCGGTCGATGTTGCAGCTAGGAGCGCCGCATGCGCCCGATCACACACTCTGACCATAGGTGAGTGTGTGCGTTGTTGTGTGTGTGTGCGTGTGGACACATGTGTGAAAGTCGTAAATGTTAGAAAAGGATTAGATTTTATGGGACGTTATGCAATGTTATGGCGCGACATATTTATTTGTAGATATGTAATTCGTTAGATTTGTGGTAAATTGAATTTGGTGCATGATTGTTATTGTGTGTTTGGTGAATGTTTGAATTATATTTACATGTTTGGAGTTATAAAAATCGTATATTTATTATTTGTGTTGTCTACGTTAACTTTCCTATTTTTATAGGTAATTAAAAAATTAGTCAATCTTACTGTATTTAACAGAATTCTATTTTTATCAGTACTATTTTGATATTATGTATATTAATTAAATTAGAAAAATATATAATATCATTAATAATTATATTCGGAAAAGAAAACAGTGTAATGCATGTACCATTACTCTAGTCATTAACTTTCAACAATTTGGATAATAAATGACAAATCCTAATACTAAATGACACGTAATAATTAATTAATGCCCATTAATTATCATTAATAAATAATTTATTTAAATCGCTATCGGAAGTAGTTTCTATCTAAATAAGGACACATTTAAATTTATAATTAGACTAGCGGTCCGCCCCGGCTTCGCCCGTGGTACATATAATTACGTTTTCTCTACATAAGAACCATCCTCGTACTTCAAGGAATATAATAAAAAAAGAATTATCGAAATCGGTTCAGCCGTTCTCGAGTTATGCGCTTACCAACACATTTTACGATTCATTTTTATATTATAGATGTATAGCTTTTTTGTAAAAAAATATATTTAAAATTGATAGGCACAATATTTTTTTTTTGTTTTCTTGATGTTAATTATTCTTTTTTCTGTTCTCGTCCCGCCAATAGTGATCATTTTGCTTGTTTACCTTTTACCGTGGTTGCCTGGAAGAGATCACTATTAAGTGATAAGGCCGCCAAAATAGTTGTACTCTGTTCTATGTTTAAGTAGTTCTAAGGTTTCCTATCTGTACAACTATTAAAGAGTTAAATAAATAAATAATAAATAAATATGATGCGATTTTGGAAAAAAATCATAGGCTGCGCTTGCGCATCAAGATTGTTTTCATTATAAAATGTGAAAGATCATATTATTGTTGTGTGATTCAAACACACGATTATATTGTGTACTTCTATAATATAATACAACGGAGTAACTTTGAAATCAAACGAAAAAAAACGAAACACATCAAAAGCCATATATACCACATAGGTAGGTCTGAAATTTTATACTTAATTCAAAATTTTCAAAACCATATCCTACAATATTAAATCAATTTTAATACACTAAAATTGACAAAAAAATATACTCCAATAGATTTTTGTCCAAGTGATAACGTAGGTATGTATTAAAATTTAACTTAATCGGTTTATTAAATAGCTCCCTTAGGAGTAAAATAACAATTAACACAAATCTCCCAAGAAATATAAAGACTCCAGAATAAGGTAGCTTACTGTTAGTGACACACAATCCGAAGGTTTTGGTAATAAGTAAAAACAAACAAGAAAATCTATTACATAATATTATATGTTCCCATAAATTATACTCTTTTTAATAACTACAAATGTTAAAAAACATGCCATACGCAAGAAAAATACAGAAAAAACTTTGTAAATACTAACATAATTGGTAACTTAAATTATGAGTAAAATTGTGAATCTGTACAAATTTATTCTGAAATCTCTAATTTTCCTCACATTATGCCTTCACTGATTATCCCGCAAACCGCATGACAAAGTTCAACCAAATTCGTTGAGTATTTTTTTTCATAAAAGAGTGACAAGGTTTCCATTTTAGAAGAACATTTTGAGTTTCGATTTTTGAAGACAAAAACTTTCGATTTTAATCTAAAGTAATATTGTAAAGAAGAGATTTACTTTGTTGATTACAAAACTATTTGCATACAATTTATTTCCCTTTACAGGTTGATTACCACTTACTTGCCCAATTAATTTTTAATTTATTTAATTCACTATAGGTACATCGTAATTCAAAATATTTGAACATCCAACTCTTCACAAATTAGGTGCTATGGTTAAGTAATATATAATATGTACATATAATAATAGACAGACAGACTTTTTAATTAATATATTAGTATTTTTAATTCTCTTTTCTATTTTCTTCTGATTCATTTGTCACGTTTCAATGTTTTTATCACGTGCTCCTATCGGATGTTTAAAATATGATTGTATAATTGCGTAATAGTAAGTTAGACCTATTGTTTTAAGTAGAGCCGTTCTTGATATACCGATGGATAGATGAAATAAAATGTAAGATTGGTTCTCGGTCGAAGCGATTCTTTACTAAAAGGTTTAAAAAAATTGTATTCAAAAACGTAAAACTCTGAGTTTAAGTTTCAAAATACTTCTAAAACGAAACAACATAAATGTATGTACTGGTAATAATTAAAATGATTTTAGCATATTATTACCAAAAATAAATAAAAAATATCGCTCTATATTAATTGAAAAATAGTAAAGTTGTTGCTTGCTTTACATCTAAGTTTTCTTCTTTTATTACATAAATCTAGTGTTTAAATTATTAATTGTATTGGTAGCATAGTAGCAAATATCTTAAGTGTCCTAACGTGCTTTACATCTAAGTTTTCTTCTTTTATTACATAAATCTAGTGTTTAAATTAATTGTATTGGTAGCATAGTAGCAAATATCTTAAGTGTCCTAACTTGTAAATTCGCATGCCAATGATAGTATTATTAGGTTCTATAATATTACCTAATACATATAGCAAATGGGTACATACAATAAATACTGCTTCACGAATAGTTACTTATTTATTAATTATTTACTTTCCAATATGTAGGTCTTCAAGAAAAGAGTAAACAGGTACCTTCTAGAGAAGCGCGCTCCATCTTAGGCCACATCTCAGCTTACCATCACTCATCAGGCGAGATCGTGGTCAAGCACTTCCCTATCATACAATAAAAAAAATTCGTATCTTTTAAAATGAAAATTCTTGTATTTTCAAGGTAAGAAAATTCACTATTATTCCATATATCTTGAACTGAAAATTCCTGTATCTATTTTCAAGTTATTTTGAAAATATCGCTTAAAATAACAACGTGACTAAACTCACGTGGAGGACATCAGTCGTAGTTCCTTATTGCTATTGGAATAAAGTTCAATTTCGCACTTAAAAATTATCTGTTTATGTTTGAGTCACTGTTTTGTCTGCTTAGTTCCTAGCATTTCAATAAATTTAAATAATCGGGTAAACGCCTAAATAACTGAGGAAAATATTGAATTGATTAGAATCCCTATAAAATTGTACGTATTTTTGCAATAACATTTTTTTCTGTAATTTTTTCGTTGAAAAATCTGTCAAAAACGTGTGATATTTTTCCATTAGTCCTTTGCCTGATTACTTAAAGGTTTTATTTTAATTGTTCTTTCATATTGTTTCACATTTCACACGATATAATATGATAATTTTACAAACATCTTGTTCAAAATTTTCAGTCATGGCGGCAGTGCCATAACTATCTACTATTACCTTATTGAAAAGTGAAGTTTCCCAATTAGGACAATTAAAAATACCTATATACTATTTATACCAATTAGGACAATTAAAAATACCTATATACTATTTATACCAATTAGGACAATAATTAAAAATATGTACTACTTCTTTGTACATAATTAAATTACTATAATTTTTCATGAATGAGTGACAAAAGCGGAATCATAAATTATTTTTATCACATCGTTAAGGTCAGCCCGTATCCTAAACGATAATAGTTTGTCCCTTAATAATTTTAAGCATATTTTATAACAGTCAAATTTTATATTCATTCATACTTATTTAAACCATACTAATAACTAACTCTACCTCTTAATACTTAATAATAAAGAGTTTTTTTTGTATGTTACAAACATAGAAAAAACACTGGGGTAATCTTCGGAAGTACTGAAGCGATTTTGAAAATTCTTTGACTAACATAAAGCTACAAATACAGGAGGGACTTAAGCTTCAAAAAGATATAATTTTTTTAAGGGTCTAGAAGGATAATATTATAGCACCACATTGCACGATAAATATATAAAAAATTGTTTATTTGTTTTTTTTTTTTATTTTGGGTACCTATTCATATTTTTTCCTAAGAACATTAAAGATACTTTGGAAAATCACCAAACATTCATGGCGTAGGTACGAACCAGAACTAGTCAGACAATAAAAACATGATTTTATTCTTCTGGTAATATAAAAATCTAGAGCACATAGAGTTAATAATGTAGAAAATGTATATGTGTGTACATATTGAAAGATGTATCGACCACATTATAAGTGAAAGTTAGTCGCATCCCACGGTTTAAAAGTCAAATGTACCTATTTAACTAACAAAATCAATGAATCAACTAAATAACGGTTAAAAAAACAAAAATATAGAAACTAAAATGAAAAATATCCTTTAAGTCGTAATAAAGAAATTAAGAATTACGATTTTTTACGTAAACACAGAGTACAAAATTTTTGTCAAAGATTAACGTTACAAAAGAAAAAAATATCAAAAATATAATTTTCAAAAAATATTTATTAATAAGATTATAATGTATTTCATATGAAACTGGTTCACAGGCCGTAGTAACCGACCTACCGCACAAAGCTTGAAGAATCGTGAATTTTGTATTCAAAATTGTGTTCGCAAATCGGCATATAACTTTCATTTTCGTTTCTTTACACTGAGCGAGAATGGACTCTAATGAATCGTAATAAGAGTTATAATAGTGTGCTAAGTGTGGAAATTTTCGCTGTGTGTCCTAGTTTCTGTGTCGATAGTTCGCTCACAATACTTTACGAATATCCTGGGTTTTATTCATTTTAAAGCGAAAATACTTTATTGGCTTTTTCGTGAATAAATCGTAGAGTACTGTTAATTTTTATTTTTTATAATCTTTGCCTATTAATATCTAGTTAATGAAAGTCTTTGTGTGTCTTTGTTGTCATTTATTTTAATTTAAAATCAGAACAATTTATTATGATTATTTTTCCGACCCAAATATCGACCAATAGAATTGCACCATTCGACGTCACGTGGTACAACCTACATGGTATTATACTGATAATTTTTTGAAAATTTTCTCTGGTCGTTGACGTCAAACTGACAGGTTGAATTCAATTGTGAAATTATTGGCCGACATTTGGGACGGAAAAATAATCCCCCGAATACCACACGAGCTTCAAAATTATCTGGCATTTCCCTCAAGGTTCCCTGCAAACAAATAAAGTCGTCAAGTTTTTCAGGAAAAATCACTCGCGCTTCGCGCTCGTGATTTTTTAACCTTGACTAAAAACTTGACTCCTTCATTTGTTTGCAACGAACCTATCGGAAAATACCCGATAATTTTGAAGCTCTTGTGGTATTATAAGTGAATATTCAACAAATCATGACTTAACATAGTAAATAGTATTTATTTATTTAACCGGACACATTGCGAGCAAAACCACAGGATTCAATTAGTATAATTCAGGGTTGGAAAAAATCATGATTTAAAAAAAAAATCGAATAAAGCACGATTTATTGAAAAAATCCTAATTAATCATTACTTTTTTGATTTTTTCATTTTATTATTTAAGTACCTGTATTTTGTGCGAAACGGAACACGCCGCGTGCCTAAAGAGACAGTACGGGGATTTCCCTTTAGTCTAACGTGCTATTGAATGTCAAACAAACTTTTTCCAGTGGTGAAGCAATTGTTTGGAGCGATAGCTTCTTTAGCTGCTGTAGAAAGAGTGTTTTCTACATTTGGAATTGTTGACCCTAGTTTTTAATTAGTTTTTTCTGTGAAAGAAAGTAAAATTAAACCTTTTTGTTTTAATCATTGATTTTTATTGAAAAAATCGGTTGATTTAAATCATGATTCAAATCATGATTTAAACCAAAATGATTTTTTAATCGTGCCAACCCTGGTATAATTGTTAGGTTCACTAATTTTGGTTACCAGAGCGACATGAATCGTAAGAGGTTTCCAAAAGAGGTCCTAGTAATACCAAATTAAGAATAATAAACACTATAACTTACTAATAAGGTTTTAGGTGAAAGTGTTATGTGGTGTTATTTTACATTTTCGTTTTAATGGGAAACGAAAACAGACATAAAAATTAAAAAAGGTTTTAGTGATATCTTGCTGGTTATATAAATTTATTTTAAAATAAAAAATTATATCTATTATTTATTAATTAAAAAATAAACAAGTACGAAGTATCAAAGTAAAATAAACTTTGGTCATCTAAAGTGTATTTTTGTTATTTTCAGAAATAGCCACTCAACGGCTCTATCCAAGCTCGTCAAACTTTAAACCAATATTTCATCTATGAATTTAGATTGAGTCATTATTGCGAACTTGTTAAATTATGAATAGTCCGTTTGTCACATAAACAATCACATTTGAATAATTAATGAATAATTCGACAAATCTATTCACATTTTGATTCAGAGCTTTTCCTAGTATTGTAATACTATTAGTATTAAGTATAGTATTATATTATTTGTGGTAATAATATATCTTCTTAATTTTAGGTTAACTTGTAGGTAATTTAAATTATTATTTGTTAAAACCAACGATTTTTTTTTTTGCAACTGTCCATCAGTAAGTATTTTTATTGCTTGACCTATTTTTAACCGACTTAAAAAAAAGGAGGAGGTTCTCAATTCGACCGTATATATTTTTAACGGCATTGATTTGAATGCATCTAAATGATAGAATTGTTTGTATTGTAATATATGCGGGTAATATTATATCATATAACATGGACCAAGACGCGTGCCTTACCCTGTATATTATGTAGTAAAATGTACGAATATGCTTCTTATACAATTGTCAATCAATCAAATCATCAACTCGAATTCAAATCAACATTCCGGTAACAACACTAATTTATAACAGCAAAGGATTTTGCTAATTATACAAATAAGTTCCTACGTTATACAAACGATGATTCAGAATCGTGTATGTGTGCGTTATTTGTGTGGGTGTGTGTGCCGGCTTTCACTTTTTTTCGTTAATATGCCTTTTGTGTTTTGGATGGCGGTATGCGAAAGCGAATTTAATTTATACCATGTGGGTTTTATTATTATTAAGTTTTAAAAATAATTAAAATGACGAATTTTTCTATCTCTTATACGGTACGTACGGTCTACTGTTTAATATTAAAAATTTCTAACGTAAAATCTAAGATAAAGATGAAAAAGCGACATTATGCCTTTTAAAGTTTGAATATTTTAATTTTATCGATTGGATTTTTGATTACACAATTTTATGTGGAAATTGATTTACAATCGGTAATTGAGTCGACTAAATAATAAATGTGACGCATCCTACTAATAATCTATACTTATAATAAATCTGTAGAGAGGCCAATTCTGTACATGAAATATATTTAAAAAAAAACTATGAAGGGGTGATAAGGGATCGCTACTGATGCCAAAAATGCAATCAGAAAAATTTTTGTCTGTCTGTCTGTCTGTCTGTCTGTCTGTATATTCGTTATAGAAACAAAAACTACACGACGGATTTTAACGAAATTTTGCACAATTATTCTTCATACTCCTGGGCAGGTTATAGTATACTTTTTATTACGCTACGATCAATATGAGCAGAGCAGTGAAGGGAAATATTGGGAAAACGGGAGAAGTTACTCCATTTTTTAAGCTTCCGTCACGTGTGCAGCCTTAATGGTTAAAGCTACATAGAAATCATGTACGCCACAAATGTTCTTAAATTATTATTATTATATAAAAATAAATTCCTAGACAGCATATGTCTATCTTTTAAAATTGACTCACAATAACACGTGAAACTTCAATAGCTTAGCAATTCGGAGCTTTTTGATTATATTTGTCTACTCTTACGTTTACAACACTCTCACTCATCCCTAATTAAAAAAAGTTAACATTATTACCGATTCAATAAAAAAAGAATCATATAAATCGGTGTAGAAACACCAAAGTTATACATGAAATACGCTATATGTCATCGCGCGTGAATACAGAATCATGCCATAAGGATTATTTTTGTGTATCAGTTGCCGCGTTCGACGCGCTTCGCGGTAATAATATACTAATATTATAAAGAGGAAAGGTTTGTAATTATGTATGTATGTATGGTTTTCACGCATAAACTACTGGACCGATTTCAAAAATTCTTTCACAATTAGAAAGCTTCACTGAGCAACATAGGCTAGGTTTTATTCAGGAAATCCCACGGGAACGGGAACTATGCGGGTTTTTCTTTGAAAACGCGGGCGAAGCCGCAGGCGGAAAGCTAGTAAAGAATATATTTTCTTGTTCTATATCGCGTCTCAACTCGGGCAGAGCCAAAGCGAGCGACTAGTCAAGTTTACCTTCTAGAGCTTTTGCCATACGGATTTTCCTTTCTTTCCAATACATTGCGACAGTGGATTTGCGTACAATTTATGTATTAATTACTGAAGCAGTTAATTAAAAAACGTTAGGAAATGAACCTTCACAGGGCATTGATCTGTGACTAGTTCAAACGATGGACGTAAAAAGTGCTAGAATATATATTTTCCAACAATTAAACAAACAAACCAAGCAATAATTGTAGACAATACATCGCTTGTAGCGCTTAAAAAATTTGCAAAGACTGTTTTGAGGTAATTGTGAATCGATTTTTGCGCTGTTTGATTTAAATTTGCGGATGTGTTATTACTCGTTATGCAGATGCAACAATTTGAATATGGACGTTGAATGATATAATAAATTCAATGAATTCGATAATTATAATGCAAACAATGTAAATAGTATACTTAGCAGAATTTAATTAGATCGCACTATTTATACAACCATATGTTTGGTTAAATTTGTACATTTAACAATTTTTTGTACATAAAAGTAAAAATAAATTAACCCTAATATTATAATCATTTTCATTACTGTCTTCTTTTATGAATGCGTATTTTATAGAAAAAACATAAAATACGCAGCACTTTTTTTGCTACAACTTCTCATGTCTGACTAATTTGATTGATAATTAATAGGCTCCTGTTTGGGTAATTTAAATAGCGAGTCAAAGTTTAAATGCAGCTTATTTCTGTACAAATATCGTGCATTAATTTAAAATTGTATGATATCCGTTCTCTATTTCCTTATTTCCTATTCATACTATTTATAAACAGTGAATAACGAAAAAGCGCATACCTAAAAAGCAAATGCTTAAGTTTAAAGTATATTAAAATTGAGTCTTAAGGAGCCAGTGAAACAAACAGGTGAAGCTAAGTGTGTTAAAAAACGCAGCGCTTCAATCGCTACAAGCGCCACTACATTAAAAGTGCATACGATATTTAAAAAAAAAATAAAAAATCTAGTGCTTCACCGCTGCTAGGGTCAATTCATCAAAAGTGCAATACAATATCAAAAAATGCAAAAATCCAGCGCTTCATCGCTGCACGCGGCAACAACTGACCGCGGTGCCAGACTGCGCCCGCGCCGTTTCGCAACCCGCCGCTATGTGTGTCAAACGATCGACTTATATCACGCAAGACAGAACCAGCTAGAAGCTGTCACGTGTTTTGTTTATTTTCGTTTTCACTTTCCTTTGTTAGAAGGATTGTATCGATAGCGTTGATAGTATTGGTAGATAGGATTTTGTACGAAAATGGGTACAAATATTATGTAGATGGTCTGTGCGGTTTATAAATTGACAACATCAAAATATAATTATTGTCAAAATTAACGGAGGACTAGAAATTTATATTAATTATTGTCTTGAAGCAATAAAAACAATAACAATCTTCATTCGAAGCATCAGCCTTCTATTTAGTAATCTTGAAGACACTTAAAGCTATAAATAATTATTTAATTGATCGTTCAAGCGAAATATAAAAATTCTAAACAAAAAAGAAAATCAAAAACAAAATTAAATATTAAAAATAGCGCCATATTGCATAAAGCTTGCGCAGGAGTACGCCCGTTCGAAAGTTTGGCAGTACCGGGGGAAATCGGACATGTTTCATTTAACTTGAACGAACCTATATTGGTTTTAAATATTTACGGATTTTTAAAGTGACCTTTTTTTGGACAAAAAAAGCTGATCTGTGAAAATTAAAAATTAATAGCACATTTTTATGTAATCACCTAGTTTTTATAATTACAACAAAATATGAAATAGTATGCATATTTTGTACCATACTCAATCAATACGTAATAATAATAATTAAGTGAATTTCTATGAAATTATCAGTGTCTACTGTGTAGTATTAAAATAGAATACTTTGTAAGTAATATTGATCCGGTACATTTATATTTTTGTATAACACTTTATAATACGATATTGAGAAAGTTGGTCATCTAAAACAATTATTTTAATAAAAAAACTGGTTGACATCCGCCAAATTATTTACAAATATCAAAAATTAATTATAAATGTTTCCTTTATTTTTGAATTTTTATATTGTTCTAGCTCTGCTTCGCAGTTATATTAGAACCCAAAACAACGAGAAAGACTTTCATCCTGTATTTGAAGCTTACATTAAAACAAATTTCATCCAAATATATGCTGAGGTTATCTGTGCCGTAAAAATGTAACAGACAACCAAACTGACGCCACTTAATTATCAAAAAAGTGGTATAATCCTGCTTATATTAAAAACTAGCTTACCGCCCGCGGCTTCGCCCGCTTTGTCTAAAACCTAATAAATTATATACTAAAACCTTCCTCTTGAATCACTCTCTCTATTAAAAAAACCGCATCAAAATCCGTTGCGTAGTTT
>CAJQZM010038198.1:0-21480 GCA_907164665.1 Colias nastes | reverse complement strand
GTTAATGTTATTTTCATAAACTCAAACTCTATCTCTCCATTTTTCCTTAAATACATCAAAAGCGTCCCCAAACACATTACCACAAAAAATTGAATAATAATATTCGATTACTGAATCAATTTGATTAAATCTTTACTTCTCTTTACCAATAGTTTCCCAAATTACGGATTAGCGAGCGTGGGGTGAATATTTTCTTCGTAATTCTATTATCATGATATCTACTTGTTTTGATCGATGTATGGAATACCATACATATAATGTGTAAGTATAAATAATATGTTTTTTTGTTTGTATGTGTCTCTTATACTTTACTTGACATGTTTATTAAGTAGGTACACTGTAGAGATTTATACATTTTTTTTAAATAGTTACAAAAATTATATGAATATTTTGAGAGTAAAAACTATCAAGAAGGTTATTTAACAAGCCCAGTAAGTATCCAATTTGAATTATATTAATAAATTTTAAATATGTTAACGTGCAATAATTACGGTTAGCTAAGTCTGAGTCCGATTGCAATCTCAGTTTATTAACTTTCAACCAAAATACTGAGCAATATGGACAAATCTTCCATATCATACAAAAATAAACTATTGAACTATCACTACTTTTATTACAAGTGTCACCAGAAGATCACTATATATTCGTTTATTTAAGAGTATCATAATAACATACAGGATGTTCATAATCGACAACACAGAAGCAGTAATTACATCAATGAAACGCAATTTTCGGCCTTCTATTCCCCGCAGTTTCGCCCTACAATAATTCTTGTTAGAGCCCAATAGACACAGATAATTTTCGTGGCGGTATTTATGTTTGAGACAGTTACGTCATACAGGATGTTTGCTATCCTTATTGAACAAATCATATATAATATATAAAAATGAAACCCGTTTTCCTTGGTCACGGCATCACGCGTGAACGGTCGGACCGATTTCGATAATTCTTTTTTTATTATATTCCTTGAAGTACGAGGATGGTTCTTATGTAGAGAAAACGTAAATATGTACCACGGGCGAAGCCGGGGCGGACCGCTAGTTATTTATAAGAAATTAATATGTGTATTAAGTAATAAAATTTCTTAAGGTGATTGCTACGATCTGTTCCCAGCCAATGTCCCGCTAGATGGCGCTGAATTCTACATTTCTAGTTTATTTGAGTTTTTGCGTAATTGGAAAAGATTAAGGTCGTAGGAATAGTCATGGCGGTTACTGAATATTATATTTTATTTAAATATGTCATATCATTGCCTTAAAATCCACCCAATTCGGTAAAAAAATGCATTATAACATCTGTCATTGCATACAGGGTCGTTTACACACACAGACGTATACAAAAATGATAAAGATTTAAGTCTAGATGGCGTGAATGTAAAACAAGTAGGATTGTTATAAAAATAAAAGTTATATTTGTTGGCGTAAACTATTTTGTTGTAATTTTGGGAAATAAATAATGTCAAAATTGATTACAATAAAACGCAGTTTTATTTTATTACATTACACTATTGTTTTTTTTATCAAAACATGTATTTGAAGTAGCATATACCTATGATATAATATTATGCTAAGAATAATTATTCATACAACAACAAATCTAAAACACTATTTACTATGGAAAAAAACCAGGAAGGTGAAAAAGATATTTACGATTTCGACGCACTCGACTTTTAGTAAAATATAGTAGGTAAAAATTAAACAATGGTAATGTAAATTCTAAACAAACTACTACCAAAATACAATTAGAACAAAAATCATTTGACTTGTTTATTTCACCCAGAGGCCAGAGGCGGCTCGTGACAAAATTGTATAGGTGTTCACTTGAAATAAAACAACGAAAATACAATAGCGTTCGGGATGATTTATTACAAAAAAATGAGCACCACATTTTATAAATGTCTATAACACTAAAAATTACAAAGTACAGGCTATTTCAAAACGAATTCAATGACTAGGTATCAATAATTAGTAAATCACCGAATTTGCATTCGCGAGCGTAGGTATCCATAGTGTTTGTCACTGACGGTCACTGACCTCTATAACTTATAGTTATAGAGGTCAGTGGTGTTTGTTGTGTAAACATGTATGTATTTGAGTAGTTAGTAGCATATTATATTCTGAATTTCTGATCCATGCCTATTCACTCAAAACTAATAACACTAATGATTTGTAACAGTAAATTATTTCAATAGGTAGGTATTTGAACATTTCCCAACAAGACGTAAGAATAATTATTCGTAGGTATACAAGATACAATAACAAATCTAATACACTATTTATTATTTTATTATTTACTAGCGGTCCGCCCCGGCTTCGCCCGTGGTACATGTTTACGTTTTCTCTCCATAAGAAGTAATAGCTAGAGAGCTAGCGCAAAGCTACCTGTATGTATTTGACCAGACCTGGATTTTTGTGTGTTGATTCCCCTATACCTACTATACATGAGATGAGGAGTCACTAAGCCCAGAGTGGTGGACGGGGCGCGCGCTTAGGTAAGACAGGTGGAAATTTTTGGCGAACTTTGAAACCATTTGACCACGTCTGCCATTTTGATATTTGAAAATAGATTATTATTACTATCGGAAAATAACAATGGCAGACCATTATCACGCGGATAACATTCTGGCAGACACTTATGAAAGTGCTGAAAAAAATACAATTTTGAAAGTATTTGACCAGATCTGCCATTCATATATTTTATTTATTAGGGTCTTAAAAACTTATTTTCGAAACGGCAGACATTTTCATTGCGTACAGACTTCAGCAGACAACAAAACTTTACAGACTTCAGCAGTCAACAAGACTTAGCTTCTACATGGTCAGATGTATATATGTATTACGTTCCCTGACCTTACATCAATGATTTACTTTATTGATGTTTTTATGGTCATTTACATTTAATTTTGAAAACTATGGAATAAAATTTATAAATTTGATGATACAAAACTAAATATACATTTGTAAAGAATCTCAAATATAAAGTTGTGTTGCAAATAACAAATCATCATTTAAATATTTAGTTTATTTCTTTATTTAAGAAACAATTAACAATTACAAAACAACATAAAAAAACACGCATGCATTTATTGAAATGTTCATTCATCATCACTATCGTATGGCGTTGTGTGACTCGTCTTCATAATCCATTGAATCGGATTCTGTAAAAGTAAAACGTAAATTATATAATAAAAGAAATGAGTAAAGTCAAAAATAATTATTAAAGAGTTAATCATTATAAACTTACCTAGTAAGGCAATGCCTTTGATGTCGCACGATGCCGCCGCGCCGCCAGTGTAGGTACTTCTGCTGCTAGGGTTGCAACAAATGGGAAATAAAACAATTGTGATTATTACTATTATGATGTAATCATTTATTCATATGTACATTCAAAACAATTGCGATTATTAAATCTGATGTAATTATTTTTTCATAAATATATAATTATTATTAATTACATAATATATTGCACTGTGAAATATTTACGTATCACTTTATTTTTGATGTTCTTAATTGTCTTTTATAAAATTTAAGTGACGCATTCGCATTGGGATCAACAATCCGATAAGAAAAGAATGGAGACAACATATACATAGCTTTGATTTCAATTCTACAGATACAAAATATACAATCTATCTAAAATGATACAACGGATGTTTCCTGCGTTTTCTCGTCAAAATACCGAAACAACGTAATTATTGTATAGTAGTTGGGCGTGAAAGTAAAAAAACAAATGAAAAGTGTTTTCCATATGATTATTTATTAAATTTACGCGATTAAGAATAATTTCAACGATACAATTTAGTAACCGAGAATTCAGAGGATTAAAGAAAATACCTGCCTGATCATTTTATCAAACTCTAAAAGAATTATGGTTATTTCGCATCACTCGGTTTATTAGTTTGGTAATAATTATTAAAGGTACAACCCTAGCCATTGAGTCGAACGGTAGGCAACACAATATCGACTTTGTGCGGGTACATATGGTACATTTCTTCTTGCTGTGAAGCGTAATTATTATTATTAAGATTTTTTAGGCTATTTTGAATCAGCTGTTCTAATTTAATTCTAGAAATTTATTAAAACGTGATTTTTTTAAAAGTATATTATGAGTTTATAAATACCTCAACCAATAGTTATTGTGTCCTATCCTCATTTCTTTATATCTTGGTAGTTAACTAAAGTGTTAAATTTACATAACCTCAACAACAACATTTACACTGCCACTGCACTAAAACTAATATGGAATCCATCACACAGTCTATTGATCAGATGTTTGAAGTGTTTAACCACAGAATGGATGAGTTCCAAAAGGATCTCCAGACAATTTCAACAGCCCCAATGGGTAGCCCGTCTTCTAAATTAGCGTCTGACTTTACAGTCTTTCGCACATTTGTCTTGACATCACTACAGTGTCTACAGTCTGAGGTTATCCTCCTGAGTAACAAAACAAAAGTACCTACGACGGACGACCACGCTTCGAGTTGCCAAACACACAGCCAAACAACAATAATGAGTAATAAATTGTTTACAAAAAAAACAAGTTTTCCATTTTTCTGTATGAGTAGACAGAACTTCAAAACGCCACCTGCTACGGTTTATATTATGAACGATGGTTATAAAAATAAAAGTTATATTTGTTGGTGTAAACTATTTTATTGATCAATAATTTTGGAATTTAAAACTGTCAACATTGATTACAATAAAACGCAGTTTTATTTTATTACACTATTGTTTTTTTATCAAAACATGTATTTGAAGTACCATATAATATTATGCTGATCCAAGCATTTTCACTCAAAACTAATATCACTAATGATTTGTAAAAGTAAATTATTTCAATATACATTTCATAACCAACAAGTAAGAATAATTATTATTATTCCTACCTACAACAACAAACCTAAAACACTATTTACTATGGGAAAATAACCAGGAAGGTGAAAAACATTATATTACCTATTATTTACGATTTCGACGCACTCGACTTTTAGTAAAATATAGTAGGTAAACATAATATTATGGTTTTGATTTTTGCTACTAGTATAAGAAAACTGCGTGTTCAAACTACTTGTTTGTCTGTCTGAAAATTCGGAAGTACTTTGGTAGTTTACCGATTTATAATAATATTGTATATATCGTTGTTTAAAAAATATTCAAACACAATAAAATATGATATACTGATTTATCACTGGTTTCAGTGATGAACTGATGAGTCAATGTTAGCCACTATACTTTCGTCATACGTGTGTATGATTGATGTGATTTGCAACGTGGTGATATTTCAGAAAAATCACGGGTCAAATTGTCCCACCGAAAATATAACTGCGTTATAAGAATAACTATACCTACGATAAATTATACATAATACAATATAGTCTCAAATGCATACTAGTGAAATATTTTATTTGAATCAATAAAATAAAAAAAAAATAAAAAATAATAATAATACAAAAATAAATTCACAACACAAGAAAATCCGCGCGCAAATCATAGCGCGTGACAATGAAATCAAGAACTTTCGAGCCGACGCGACGCGGACGACGAAGGAGCCTAACAAAAGTACCTACAATCATAGGCGGCTCGTGACAAAATTGTATGGCCGTGTTCACTTGAAATAAAACAACGAAAATAGGTACCTACAATAGCGTTAGCAGTACAAAAAAAATGAGCACCACATTATAAATGTCTATTTATACACTAAAAATTATAGAGTATTTCAAAACGAATTCAATTATTATTTAGCAATAATTAGAAAATCCCCGAATTTGCATTCGTGATCGTATTCATAGTGTTTGTCTACACTAATATTATAGAGGAAAACTTTGTTTGTTTGTTTGATTGTAATGAATAGGCTCATAAACTACTGGACATTTTACCAATGTTTGCAAGTTTGTGATTACTTTGATAGTTTACCGATTTATAATAATTGTATACTTATATCATTGTTTAAAAATATTCAAACATAATATGATATAGGTACTGATTTATCACTGGTTTCAGTGATGAACTGATGAGTCAATGTTAGCCACAATACTAATCACTTTCGTCATACATGTGTATGAACTATGATTGATGTGATTTGCAATGTGGTGAAATTTCATAAAAATCACGGGCCAATTTTTTGTTTTGAATCCCACCGAAAATACATATATTACTAATTGCGTTATTAGAATAATTAATTACTATACCCACGATCAATTATTACAATTTACAATATAGTCTCAAATGCATACTAGAGAAACATTGCAATTTGAATCAATTAAAATGCATAGCATACAAAAATAAATTCACAACACAAGAAATTCCGCGCGCAAATCATAGCGCGTGTCAATGAAATCAAGAATGTAATTTTATATCAAGCCGACGACGACGCCGAACTAAAGTACCTACAGTACCATTTACCTTCAGTGTACAATACAGTTTACAGACCTACGACGGACGAACAATAATGAGTAATAAATTGTTTACAAAAAAAAACATAGTTTCTAAGGTCATTAGTTTTATTTTATTTTATTGTTATTTTCTTTGAACGATTGGAAATGAAATTACTCAATTTTTACACAGAACTTTGATTTATTAGAATTATGCTCATTATGTATAAGATAACGAACGCGAATGCACGACATCTAGCGCGTCAATGTCTAAACATCGCCTTTCGTTTAGACATTGACGCGCTAGATCTGTAATAAGTATATAGTCTATGCGCTAGATGTCGTGCTTTATGTCGTGTTTCGCTTGGCAAAAGTCACGCACACTACTGTAGAAGTGTCAAATTTTTCCGGTATTTTACTGTTGTTTTTCTAAGTAAATATTGTAAATTATTGATTAAAAAGGTCGAACGCGCACACATTTCATTATAGAGAAGTGATAAAATGATTAGTTTTAAAGAAATAGTGTCTGTGTTAAGTGTTTAGAGGTAATCAAAAATGTATGGAGGGACGGTCGGAACATCCACCTTAAGTGGAGATAAAACAATATTCCTTATATTATCTAATACATTTACACGTCATTGCATTTAATTGCAATTCCAATTCAACATAATATTTATGTACTTTTATACTTTCTAGAGGATATCTGTATTTGTTATTATACATAATAACAAAGTGAATCTATATTGATACATGGATGAAAATCATTAATTTAAATCTAACAAACTGTAATTATTATAAAAATTAACCCATACTTCATATTTAAGAAGTGAATCCAATCTATAAACTTACACTCAACTTACAATAACACTCTCATAAACTAAACTCTACAACCCAAAAAGAGCACCCTGTACACATCATACGATATGAATGTTGCATGATATTCCTTGATATTATTTACCGCACCCCCGCTATAAACCTGTCGCCAATGAAGACAAACTGCGGACATCTTGTGGCCATACTTCGCTTTTTTGCTTGACCCTACAGGCCATTACGTTTATATTAAAACGTGGTCATTTCATTGTTCTTGGATTTTTTTTGTAGTATGAATCGTATTGTTATGGATATTGGAAAATAAAGTGGGAGGAAATTTTCGATTTATATGTTCTAACTCAAAACTTTATTATTTGAATAAGTTTATAAAAGTGACTATAAATATAATTTTAAATAATATTAAAAGGTACTAACAGTTAGGCAATGTATTGTTAGCCTAGCTAAGCTGGAAAGATTATTTTCTTCTAAGTATAAACAAAATAAAAGAATAAGAAATCGCTGGGGTTTTTTTTTTTAATTTTCAACAGACGTCCCAAAGACGACGCTTCTCATTTCGTTGCCTTTATTTTTACTTGCGTTTTAATTTACTTCTGGTGTTTGTTTAACACCTGACATAAAATTAAAAATGAATCTCAAATTTTAGGTATTACAAAATGTCATGATAGTATTTAAACTAATCAAAAAATATTTGACCCCTCACTTGATTCCAAAATTAAAAGCTATCTATATCCATAATATTCAATTATCATAAATAACATAAACAGAAATATAAACCAATCAGGCAATTGGAAATAAATGTAATCCGCGTGAAACGTCAGTGGACACGTGTATGCAAATCCATTTATTTGTATTCACAGTATCCCCAGTCACTGTTGAGTCATTGGCTTATACGCTATATTGAAACACTAGCTGTGCTTCGCGGTTTCACCCGCGTGGCTCCGTTCCTGTTGGTTATAACGTAATGATATAAAGCCTATAGTCTTCCTCGATAAATGGGCTATCTAAAATCGAAATAATTTTTAAAATCGAACCAGTAGTTCCTGATATTAGCGCGTTCAAACAAACAAACTCTTCAGCTTTATAATATTAGTATGTATAGATTACTATTAAAGTGTTTAATTATAAAATGTTAACGAAAAAAATTTGGTAAACCCTGTAAGATTTGTCAATTATTTGGGAACTCTAACAGGGTAAGGTTATTTTGCTTAATAAAAGGAATATTCTGTGATTAATACCAAATGTAGAGCATAAATTAGAGTTATGAAATTTTGAACTATTATTATTTTTTTTTATTTAGTGCGTCCTTTTATCTAACTCTAAATTAGACAATCATAATTAATATATGTCTAATTACATCATCATTGTGATTATGATGATAATGTAATTAGATACACAGCCACATGCTACTCGCTCGTTAACCGCCTCCTTGGTACCGTGGTCAACGCGTGAGCGTAGAACCGATGTGTCCAGGGTTCAATTCTCGGTGGGGACGAAGAAGAAAATGCTGCTACGCAACTCGCTGATTTCACTTTATCTGTAACAGAGAAACAAGCATACAAATAATTAGGTTTCACAAAAATCAAAAGTGTTTGATAATTTGCTGCAAATAATATAATTTTTCCAAATTATAAAGACGTACCTACCTACTTATGTGCAAAGTATTAAATTTATTAACTGAAAGACAAAAATATTTCCACTAATTGGTCTGACATGCTTATAAAATGTTGTTCTGAAAAAATAACTAGCAAAAAACGCTATTATTTCGCAGCTTTAGTATTTTTTATATTACAATTGTAAAGTTCAATCAGGCGGCCAGACGGAATTTGTATATTTTTAACAAAACGAATGCCATAGTCCCTTTGTTTATCGAAGGGGAAATAATTAGAACAGATTCGAACGTCGAAAGGGAAGGAAATAAGAGAAAAACAATAATAATTCATCAGGTAAAAGAGGATAATCCTGATTTTTAACAATGGGCGAAAAAAGCACTCGGGAATACGGAGGGAAGAAAATTAGCAATTATATTATAGAAAATTTCATTTGGAACGCGATACGCGGAAACTTATCCCATAATTAGCGTGTTTAAAATGTTACATTAAAATATTTTTTGTATACACCATTTTTTGTTTTTATTATTTTTACTGTGTCTTATGATTTCTTACAAGCATAAAAAGCTTAATGAATAAAGTGTCTCATATTACCAATATACTGTGATCATTATGAGTCTACAAAATTATGATTTATGAATGGAACATGTTACTCTATAACATAATGAATTTAAAGAAAGATATTAATATTAATTATTAATTTAGTCTAGTAGATACTATACTAAAATTACATTTTAAAGACGAACACATATTAATTTTCGTACTGAATAAAGATATTTTTATTTTATTTTATATACTTATAATGATACAATACATATGTCTCTAACCCCTCCCTCTTTTTTATTATTCATTGCAAAAGAACTACATAACACGCAAAACTATTTTAACACTATGCCTATAACGAAATCAAGAGTATCAAAGTAACGCAGTATCAATTTAAATTGTTATGAAATAAATAAATAAATAAATAAATAAATAAATAAACGCAATATTTTCACCCTAAGATTATTGAATGTACGAATCGTCACATGATTAATTATATTAATTAATTGCAAATCCATTATAAGTATTGTCTTACACCTAAATGTATTTAAAGCCATTTAATTCATCAAATTGCGAATTAGTAAGTAGATCTGATCAATTATTGCACCCTTAGTTATAAATATGTAGCAGTCTTTAGATATTCGGACAGATGGCATTATCGGTAGGGGATGAATGTCATATTTGTTCTATAGATATACACTAATTTTAACTAATAATGATAACGATAAGTGAAATAAATTAAATACTAAAAAGTAATATAAGTTTTTTCATAAGGTTAATAAACAATAAATTTAATTTTTGAACTAATTACGCAGTAAACCAGTATTTAAATTGGCATAGAAAATATGAAATATACAAAACTTTTCTTATCTTCCTATTGTTAGAATAGATCCAGTAATAAATAGTTAATTTTGATATTGTTGTAGATTTAATATAAATTATAAAGTAAAAGTAGAGACACAACAAGACATTACTTTCATAATTTTCTAAAAAATAATGAATTTAAACAACTATCAATTCCTGATTTTTTTCTAATTTTCCACCAAAAATTAGCAGCCAAAATGACTTGCAATACAATTTAAAGATATGTGATTTGACAGGATATATCTGACAATGATAGATCACGCTTGACCCCCTGTATTGTCTAGAATTGCAACCCCTCTGTATTGAATATGTTTGAGTGTGAATTCGTATGCTATTTAATATTTGAAAGTTATTTGATTTGCGTAGTTGAATGTTTTTATTGTTGTATGTTAGGGTTATTGAGATAATTAGGGTTTTTGAGAGTAATCCTGGTCTTATTAAAAGTTTGTGCTCAAAATCAAACTCAAACTGTTTCTCTATAATACGATAACATAAACAATCGAATAAGTTAACTATACAAAAAACAGAGAAAAATTATTCAATCGATAATAATCAACAAAACAAAACAACGTGGGTGTTGAACCCCCGTTTTATGTAATTTTATCAAATATAACTCCGTACTCAAGTTATATTATAGTTAAACAGACTACAAAAATGATATATTTCTATGACAGACGCAGACCTATACGATACAAGCAACTTTCAGATAACATAATAATTTCAAAGGTAGATTAAGTTGTAACAGACAGAAAAGACAACCCACAATACAATACAAATAACAGGCAAGCGCCTAATGGCAAGGTAATTTAGTATTTCAGGAACACTGTACCATCTTCAAAACAACATGTGCATAAGAACACTTACGCTATACATTGAACGCTCTATATTAAATACAGAAGTCTCTAGTCGTTCTAAAGCAGCAATGTAATGTGTACATGAAAATAGTATCGCAAAAGAGTTTAGTAGAAATGATATAGTTGTTATCAAAGGTTTAGGGTACGGTTTTGTTGTTGACTTCAAGTTAATGTATTCCGGTGTATTGTTCGCGGCAGACGGTTATAAATGTTAGTATTAAACTGTTTGGCTATTTGCTATGATAAAGTTAATAGATATATCTTTTTAAAATCGATATTTTCTTTTTTTACTTGAATACCCCGGGTTTCGTACAAACTTCAGGCTGTAATATGATGAAGACTTTTTATTTATTGTACTAAAACAATTGATGGTTCTTACTTGAAATTCCTTTCTTAAAGTTTATCTATACCTTCAATGCCATTTATTTGGAAAATATGGTTTTGTGGGGGCAAATATAATATTATAGGCAAATAACTACGAAATGAGTTTATTCTTTAAGTTAATAAACTATTTACATTAGTTTACAACAAGTTAGACAAATGAAATATATCAAATTAAACTTTTTAGACAAATCAAATATAGTAATTAGAAATCCGCCAATCGGCAACAATCCACAATCTTCTAATTAAAACAGATTACTCTAGAATTTCACAAAACGGAGAGATTTGCCCAAATTAATCACAGATAGCATCGACAACTTGCCTTTTAACAGATTGTCGATTCTACTTACAATTCCGTAGACTTGATGGTAAATAATTAATTTTACTAATAGCGTAGTTTGTCACGACCTTCCCGTTTCGCTTTGATATTGTTTTAGTTATGGAATAAGGGATTGGTTGTTGTAAGACTCCAAATATTATAGGTATATAGTTTCAGAAGTGATGCCGGTGTCCTTTTGTGGTTTGAAGTGCTTTTCAGGGATATTATGTTGATTGTTTCTCTTTATGGACAAGTGCAAAACATTATCAATTGGACCGCATCTGCGCTTAACATCAGGTAAGATCGCGGTGAAATGCCTCAACAGTTAAGAATTTAAAAAAATGCACCGGAAAAATCAAATAGCATGGCTTATGTATTAAGTTTAATTATCTATTATACGTATTATGAAGACCTTTTCACCCAATTTCAGGACCTAAGGCTTAGGGAAGGAAAGAAGAAATCTTACCTTACGTGTTGATTGGTTGCATATGAAACAGAACTATTTTAAAATACCTATATAGAGGCACATAAAAATTGAAGACAATCCATTCAAAGTCTCATAAAATAGATGTTTTGTATAGAATAGTACTTAAATGCAAATATTCAAACGGAAAATCTTGTAATAACTTGACAATTGGAATCTCAATTTCGCTAAAATCACTTCGATAAATCGTCCAAATAGTTATTGACAAACAAACGGGCTGTTTTGAATTTCTTAGCGATGGATACCCGATGCTCTTAGACACGCTTGGATTCGTATGAACAATACTAACTATAAGAATGATAAGCAAATAAATAACTTCATCTTTGCGTGTGTATTAAGATTTGAATTTTTTGAGATTTAATTGCAATTTTAAATGGGTAGATAATTGGGTAATAACTATAGTTTAAGTAGCATTCAAATTAATTTACTTCTTTCTTAAGAGAAAGAAAGGACAAGGTGAGATGTGCGCGTTTTACGTTTACATATTTTAACATTATCATTTCGTTCTTATTGGAAAAAACTTTGTCGTAGTAGTCTACTAGTATTTCATGGGAAAATAACTTTTTTTTTTAAAGTTTGTCAATTTTATTCACAAAGTATAGCGTAAAACCCTTACGTTTATCTCACTATGTCATGATTAATTTGAATAAATTAAAAATTAATTTTTGTTCCCCATTCTTCCCAACACTGAATCACACCATCTTAAGCATCATAGACTTGGGTGTCAGGCCATAACAATAAACTGAACAGCCCTATTTACATATGTATTACCGCTTAAAATGTTTGACAGTTTGAAACGCATTGTTCCACGGGTTCGAAGGGCTTTGTACTTTGAAGTGGTTCTATGATTTAGTGGACCATCTCATCTTGGATAGAGGATACGTTTTGATAGTAAGTTTGTAATAGTTGAATAATCTGTACTCTGTAATAGTTTATAATTATAATACTTAAATCTTTATGTATCAATGTGAGAGTTAGAATAATATTTAATGCAGCTTTTCCGATTATGATTCCGTCAAGATTTTATTCTAAGATTCTAAGTATATCTATCAGTATAGTTAATCGGTATTATAGATTCAAAAATATATAAAACCGGCGTTGAAAGGGCGATATTTCTCGTAAATATATTTTGAAAGCCCTGGAATAAGAGATGCAAGTTTTATATCGGATCTTTTATAAATATTTCCTCTTCTGGTTTTAGTATAATATATTTTTAATCATATAAATGCATCATAAACCGAACGATGGAATATTGCGATTTTTCACATAGCATTTAAGTAAACATTGTACTATGTCTTCACTTACAGCAGAAACATCCGTATCAAGTAATGATTGATCAAATCCGCCATTACAAATACATTAAAATATCAAATCTATTATAAATTGTATACAGCCATCAATTTTCTTGCGTCATCGGAAGAGCGCGTGCCACTGATCCATCATACTTGATACATTTATCGTGACCGTTTCGATTCAATTTGTAATCGAATTATACGTACATTTGTTAAATTTTATGTTTACATGGAAAATTAAAAAAAAATAATCTGCTTCACTATTAAAAAATGTCTAATTATTCCCTATTACATATCTATTAATAGTTAATAGGCAGATTTTGTTTAGAAGGGTTGGTCGTTCCACGATTTTAACTTTTCTTTCAACGTACTTGAGATCCTTAAACCGCTTAAAACCTCTATAACAATTAGCAACATGTGTGTAATAAGCAAGCAGACCTCACAATTTTATCATCAAAATAAATAAATGAATAAAAAAGACCGAAAACTTATTACCTACCTTAACAGAGAAATACATTCATAATCCACATAATACAACTATTAAAAAACTATTAACCTTCCTATACTCGCGCGTTGGTCTGTGAGACCGACGAAACACATTTTCGTAATTATTTTTATGCAGGTAAATCCTGTGAAGTCGAGTTCCTTGCTAGTTTCCGGATTTGGGGCTAACTTCATTTTAGTGCATGTCGCGTGGTCGGCAGAAGTTCACGTGTCATAGCATTTGGCGCCAATCGGTCCATGAGACCGACGCGAGTATAGGTGCAACTTTTTGTGTAAGTATTAATATTATATATTTTGTACATTTATATATTTTTACAGACTTTGAATACTTTATGAAGTATGTATAGTAAAATATATGTATGAATGTTGCTCTAAATTATATTTTGACCAATTTTTTAGGCCATACTTCATGTCAAAATGAACGATGATCAAATCAGATTGTTGCTGGAAGAATCAAGTTCTGGTTCTGCTATGAAGACGAAAATGACAGTGAGGTGGAAGACAACGTGGAGGTACAAGAAGAGACATACGACACCGAGCAAGACGATGGCAATGAAGAGATATCTGAGGAAAAACACAGTGAAAGTTCCCGTGATTTTTACTTGGGAAAAGACGGACAGACAAGGCTCAAAACTAAGCCAAACATAGATAAATATGTGCTTTGATATGTTTATTATTATTATTTAGAAGTTTATTTTGTTTTGAAAAAGAAGTTCTGTTTTTAATTTAGTTTTCCCTAGTACTTAAGAAAAACATCTCAAATTCGAGGACTGATTTGTGATAGACTATAAGTCAGCAAAATAATTAATAAACTAAGTATGATCAATACTATTTTGTTTCAGTACATCCTAAACTTTAAAAAAATTGTTATAGTTTTCGGTTTTCTTAGTAAATATATAAAGTATAGGGGTAAACACTATCGGTCTGTGACACCGTGCGCGAGTATAGGTGTTACAAAAATTGGCGCGAGTATAGGAAGGTTAAAATCATTCCCCTGCGAAGCAAATGACTATTTGAATCGTATGAAATCCCGACACGGGTGTACAAGCTCGTTTTGTTTAAAACAAAGGACGAACGCGTTGGAAATTTAATTTTGATACTCGCGACAACACCACAATTGTAAATACAGAACGTGGATATAGAGAACTAGATTTGGCCGTTTGTCTCACATTGAAAAACGAAGATTGAGAATATTCTATAATATTACGAATTTCCATCTCATACTTGGCTATGAATATAGGAATAAGGGCAAACAGAAATAAAAATACACTAAAAACAAACGTTTTATACGAATTTTTCACTATAATATGATATTATAACAAACTTATATTTTAAGCACAGTTGACAGTGTTAAGCAAAGGGGTTTGGGTAATTTTGTATGGGCTAGTGGCCTCGTGATGACATTTCGCGGCCAGTGATGAAACTTGTCAGAAAAATCTTATATTAAATCATCTAGATTCTAGGTAAATGAATAATACAAAGCAAATATCTCTGTTCCGAATACGTTTCGAGATTTGTGTCCATAATAACTTTTGCTCTTTTAAAATATCCAAGTTTCATCACTGGCCGCGAAAGTTCATCACGACGCCAATTTTACCCATACCCCTTAAAATAACTAGTCAAATCAGACTTAAAGACTTTTTAACGGATTTTAAACGCGATTTATTCATTACTAGCGACCCGCCCCGGCTTCGCACGGGTGCAATGCTGATACTAAATACACTACAGAAAAACTGTGAACGTTGTATATAAAAACATAGCGGCCCGCTCCGGCTTCGCACGGGTATAAAATAGATAGCCGGTCGGCCGGCCGGTAGCGCTGCAAACGCTACGTCCCGCAATTTTTAAATCTGTAATATCTTCGAAAATATTCACTTAAATCATACGGTGTAAAGGGCCATATAGATCTATATTAAATGAACAATGTATTCAAGGTATTTAATTGGTTAAGGATTAATGCTGTATTGGTTAAAATCGCATCGAAAATTAGCCATTATTTGTCGTAAAAAGTAAATGACAAAAAAAAGTTATTGTGGGTTATCCATAAGAGATAGACATATACCATCGCGGACTTTTCTGTAGACCTTTTCAATGTGTATAATACTTAGTACATTATTTTGATAAAACTCGTAGGGTTCAGCCTGCGTTTGCAATGTAAGCGGAAAAAATGTAATTTTTTACGACATCACATTAGAAAGCTCAAAAATAACAGTACTTCTCCACTATTTAATGGATGTTATTATACATATAAACCTTCCTCTTGAATCACTCTATCTATTAAAAAAAACCGCATCAAAATCCGTTGCGTAGTTTCAAAGATTTAAGCGTACAAAGGGACATAGGGACATAGGGACATAGGGACAGGGAAAGCGACTTTGTTTTATACTATGTAGTGATATTATTTTCCCGACGTTTCGAACACAGCTATCGTGGTCACGGGGAGACGTCCAACGTCGGGAAAATAATATAACGAATAAATCGCGTTTAAAATCCGTTTAAAAAAAGTCTTTAATTTCTAAATGTATAATACTCGCGTAAAATCAAACACTAGAAAATACTAATCAAATCAAGATCAATTGAACAGTACAAAAACAGCAAATTGCATGGGACAATAATTAGAAATCATTTTACAAAAAATAAATAAAATACATTTTAACATCTCGATTATAATATGATAAGCTTAAATCGGAAATCAGTCTTCTGGCAGGAAAGGGACACACACTGCTTATCATTAGATTAATCAATCATTACCATTTGATCTATCCATCATCAATATCTGGATTCAAATAAATGATAGGAAAAATATTATATACCTATCTAATTAAAGCATTGGTAAAATAATACTAAGGAAAATGTAAAACAAATTGGTATAAAATTTACTCCAAAATACACTTTTATATTGGCTCTATTATAACAATGAACTACACTTCATTCTTTTGCTCCAATTAATTAAAATATGTCATAATTCATATTAATAATATAATATTAACAATTAAAACAAAATTTCCAAGTTAACCCTTCCAGCGCTGTACCCCACCCGTCGGGTCGGATTTACCCGTCGCAAAGCCGAAGTACGGATCAAGCTAGCTTTGCGAACGCCGTCGCGTAACATTTACACTAATTGCGATACGATACATCGAACGAGGATTTGCCTATCTGACGCTAAGTCCCGGGTTTGAAATTAGCGTTTATTATTCAGTGGTAATTTAGAGCTATTTGGTATGTAAACAGTGATGCCGTGACAGCTGTAGCGCGGCTGTTGTAGTTAGTTTTAGTGGATATAAATTAAATTATTTTTAAATACATATGATTATGTTCAATTTATGATTTAATGTCTCACGATATTCTCTATCTGATATTTTATCGATACGAATTTATTTCATTTCAATTATAGGTTCACATGTTTTTGTGGCAATAAAGATGTTTATTATGCTGAAGCTACTTAGCAATTTAAAACAAATTTTTGTATGGGTAACGTTATGGTATCAATCGATTCAACGTGAAAAATTATTGAACAAATCTAAAGCAAAACTTTATCTAAAGCTCAATCACTTCAACAATTTTCATCTGTTACAAGAAAAGAAATAACTCGCAATTAATCACGCATAACCAAAAACAATTTCCACCATCGCCCGGTCTATTAGACCGACTCCGTACATCTATCAATGTCACAACTAATTCTCGGACACGATAAAGTTAAACACGGTGAACGTGACATCGAATGTTTTTCCCGCTGCGAATTATTTGGGATTGGACAAATAGTTCTCGAGTGGACGTGAGAGGGTTAGATAGCTTGCGGTTAATGCGAAGAAATGGATTTTTTGTGCCATGTTTACTAAGGGTTAAGTACTTTTTGTGATGTTTAATTTACGATTTTGTGGACATTGTAATAGGTTTATAGGTACATACTTGTACTTTGTGTATTGTAATTTGTAAACACGGAACTTGAAGAACATATTATTTAGTTTAGTTCTAAGTATATATTTAACAATACGAACGCAAGTTATTAATGTTCATTCATCATCATCATTCATTAAAAAGTAAATATATGATCCAATCCATTCCATTACATTTAGGAGTAGCAAATACTTCTCATAATTTCTATTGAAATTAAAAAAAGGGTCACAGTATTTCGAACAGTTTAATAATAAACAATAATTCAACTTCAAATGATTTATTCCCAAGTTGAAACGTTCTCAAAAATAAATCAATGATTCCCATATTAACACATGTATTAGCACATTAAATCCAAGATTCTCACACTTATAAGTACTCAAAATCGCATTTTAAAAGTACCAGCACGTGTTGAGCTCTTGTAATCATGCGTGATCAATTGAGTGTTATAGAAACCATTAAACATCGCTAAATACAAGTCAACACGCCCTGTAGTTTATATTTCAATTTGATTTTATAATTCCACACTTTATACTAAAACCACCTTTATTCTAATCCACTTTAAGGTGTAAAATCCTATAGCTGAAATGGATATTTTCTTTACAACGACACGCGTCTTCACAGCTGAGTAGATTTGTGTCGTTTGTCATATTTAAAAGTTAAATTATTGCAGCGTGAGAATAGGGTTGATAGTCGATCTCATAGCGCTTCTTTAATTATACAGGGTGATATTTGCATACGTGGGTTGGTAAGGCGTTTTGTTTGTGCTGTTGTTTACTAAATGTTTGTTTTATTTATGTAGATAGTTATGATTTAGTACGATCTTGCATGTTATAATCCATGTGACTTCATTTGCGTTAAATTTATTTGAATGAAATTATTATCTAATGAACAGTGTTATTTGTTTATAATGTAGGTAGTATTTTAATTAAAATCTGAATTCCCAAATTTGGATCTAGACAATACCTAATATACGCTAGGAAGAACGCTACAGGCTACAGCTACAGTCTATACGTTTGCAGTTTCAGTAACATCGTATAGTTATACAGTCATATATTTATACAGTATGTACCTACATAGTAAAACATCTATAAAAATATGTATATTATTCAATGTTTATAATTTTTAAATGCCATTTTAGTGTTTTGAAGCACTTTTCGTATCAATAAAAATTGTATTATCCAACTTAATTCTTCTTTACCCGCGTAAATTCTACCTAAACATACCTACAATGCCTTTACAACACGATTATTTTCTAAATAATATCGTCACTCCCCCAGGGTATCGATTGTAACGGGTCACTGTCCGATGTCAGGATATTGAACTAATATTGCAGTTGAATAATCCAATTAGCGGAATGTCGGTCCTTTGATCTTGTCTTTGAATGCTACCCTGATGTTGTAATTGTTTTATGTAATATGGGTGTAAATGTAGTAGAGTAATGTACAGTTATGGGCATAATTAAGAAGCTCTTGAAATTTACTCGAGTAGGTACTGATTTATAAATAAATAATAAATAAATATTTTAGGACAATTTTCACACACGGCACGATCTTATCCCATACTAAGCTTTCGCTTGTGTTATGGAAAACCAGATGGCTGATAAACATACATATATAATACATATATAATTTTAAATAAATACTTATATAGAAAATTAACACCCAGACACAGAGCAAACATCTATGTTCATCACACAAATATTTGCCCCGGGTGGGAATCCAAGGAAAACCAAGCCAACCAGTCAGTCAAATTTATGACAATTGATTCGATTTATGAAAATAACTACTACATGTATGTATGTATGTATACTAATTAGAAGTAAATAAATAAGCTTATTATAATCTCAATTAATTTAAAGCAAATGTGAATAAGAACTTTCTTGGTAAACATGCTCCATCTTAGGACGCGTTGTCACTTACGATCAGGTGAAACAGCGGCCAAATGTTAACCTATCTATAAATAAACAACAATAAATAAATAGTTATAATTGACGACTTTTACAATACTTAACTTGGCAATTAATATGACCAACTTAATGGCGAAACTGTTGAATTTGGAAAATAAATAAGGATTGGCGAATAGCTCTGCACATAATATATTTGACGCGCAAATTTTTCGGGCAAAAAAACATCACAGATTACTAACCATTATCTAAATCTCATACAAAATACACAGTTCCATTAAGGTTCCCTACATCCAAAGCTTTGAACATCATTAATCTTGGTGTATGTAAATTTCGACACAACGGGTCGAAACTGGTCATCCATTATTATGTGTCTCCGGTCATCGCTCATGGAAACTTTGCACTTTTTAATGTCATTTTGAGATTAAACTTTGTTATTGTTACTCTATTTTATTCAGATACATGGCAAAATTGCCATTATAGTTGAATATTTACTGCAGTTTTTTTGTCAGGGCAATTGCTAATGCACAGATTATCACTTTCTAATGCTTAAGGAGGAAAGATGAGTAAAGACCATCGTGGAATATTAACGATATTTGTGTTAAAAATTTAACCTATTACTTGCGCATATTCATAAGCAGTACTTAAATTATAAAGTTTTATGAACTATCAAAGGAATAGCCGCATAAAAAATTCGTTAAATGTTATAAAATTTCAATAAAAAAGGAGTCTAGGTATTAATAAGCAACAAAAAAGTCTCCGCATTTGAATCATCTCATTCATACGATTGAAAATGAAAGAACACGTAAAGAAATCTCTGAATGGCCATTACTCTCGTAAATCGTCATGATATAAAACGCTTCGTCCGTTCCCTATTCCACAAAACGCTTGTCCATCCTGATGGATGCCCGCACGTTCAAAAACGCTCAAAAGATTCCACACAAATTAATACAGCGTAAATTTAAACCTTAGTACTCCTATCTTAAGGTTTAAAGTCGTATACATCACATGAACAGTGAAACAGCAATCTTCGTGGTGAAAAATCAGATAAAGTTGTTAAAAAACGACAGCAATTACTTCAGAGCTATCTATTGGATTTTCGAGATAAAACAAGGATTTTATTTGTAATTCGAAAGCGTCAGATGTCAGGGTAATCCGCCAATTAAAATGGAATTCTATACGTCATTAAAATACGGAAAAATTTAACAAAATTTGAGCCTAATTATGGGGTGTTTACCGCAAATGATGTATGGATTACAGAGTTGTTTTGTTAGAATTTGAAATGTACTTACATGCATTAAATTCAGATTTATGTGTTTGATTCTTTATTGTATTCCTTCGGGACAAACTATCTGAGCAAGTTACTTTTTATGAGCGTAGAGATGTGACTAGTAATAACAATTTTTAAATATATTAATAAAAACTTTAGAGTATGCGTATAAGTAAATGCAAATACATATTTACTATCGAAAATATCAGTCCTTATATTTTACGAAAAAGCTGTCTTTTTTCATAAAATCGTTCTATTTTGATAAAAGACGACAGGTAAATTAGCTTGGAGAAATTTTTGCGTTTGTAGTAGTGTAGACCGGGAGATATTGACACAAAATTTCGAGTCATTTGTAACAGGA